>JAATLQ010026576.1:0-10861 GCA_013421005.1 Heliconius erato x Heliconius himera | reverse complement strand
TTAATTTGTATTTTAATTTGAAAAATGTACAATTTGTACTGACTCATTAAACCTTAACTAAATTAAAAATTCATTTAGCCTGGACGTGCCTGACTTATAATTTGAATCATCATTTAAATCATTCCATTACGGTTATTACGTTTGTAATTACACTGAGACTAAAATGACCAAAATTTACATTTACTTTACATAAAAAACATCTGAAACCTACAACATACATTTATGGGAAAACGATATTCATTTCATGTGAGATTTAAATCTAATAAGAGTTTTCGCTCTGATGTCGAGACAAAGCATGGCGTTGAGTTCCGCCACTCAACACAAAACGCCTACAGAATTCGGAAGAAACTGGAGAAAGGAGTGTCTTAACACTATGTTCCCTCTGCCCTGCTGTGTGCGGGATACAACATGAAGCTGATTTAGTTTTAAATTGTAATATTTTGACTTCTGATTTAGCCTTGAAACAAACGAAAACTCTACAAATTCACTTGGATTTTAAGCGATAGGGATATAATTGATTGGGATTAATACTTACATAATTTATATCAAAAATGTATTTTTAAATAAATCAAATATTATTATTTATATCCTATAATTTATCTTATTTCCAAACCAAACAAAAAACTATTCTATGAGGCTAAATATCCTACGTTAAAATAAGTTTCATTTTTTTTTCTATGACATATCTGTCAATTTATTTGCTTTAGCTATAGATACTTTTTTATATCTACAGACTAAACAAATTTTAAAAAAGGTCACGTTATGAATATATAACAAAATATACTTAATATTATTTAATTTTTAATATCATTCAACATATTGTGTGGTTTGAATGCTAAGTTATTAAATTGATAAAAATATGTTAAAATTAATATTAGAACGTTGAGGTTAGAAAATTAAAACACAAATGAATGCCAAAATATGACAACTTGAAACAATGTTGGTGAAGTATATAACATACAAATATTTATTTAATTAAGCATAAATTTTATAAGTTCTAAAGTTTGATCCAATGGAGATAATAGTAATAAAAATTGTCAGAGTTTTAATGCTCATTTCCTTTTTAAATGACAAAATTTTTGGGTTTGAAACAATAAACACAACTGTACCTAGTTTTAAATCCCATAGATCACACAAAACTACCAATACAGCCCCAAGGAAATGGCAGGAAGGAAAAACTACCAGTAAACGATATGAAATTTTTAACATATTATGGCGAAAGAATAACATTTTTACTGCATCTAATGAAATATTTCCAAATGTTTCTGTAAAGCACTTAACGAAAAAAGGTGTTTACAATGAAACTAGCAGCCACAAATATATTAAATCCCGAAGCCAAAATAAAAAATCTAACGTACAGACAAATTTAAAGCTAAATATGAAACCACCTACTCCTAGTTATATAGAATTTGATTATCTAGATAATTTAGATAACAAAATAAATCGCAAATCTACAATAAAAAGAAATAATAATCGCACTGCTGGTTACAAATTTGCATTTCTTCAAGCACCTTTTCATTTATTTCGAAGAGATGATGCAACCAGTAAGTCCATACATAATTTCCACACAACGTTTCTATTTTTTTAAATAATTATCAATAGATGGTATTAAATTATAGATATTTTTACTATTTTCCCGTGTTGTAATATATAAAATGTGATTGCAGCTTTTAAAATAAATATTACCTCACAAGAGGTACATAATCATTGTCAGAAGAGATTGGAGCACAAGCTCCAACTACAAATAAGTTAATAAAGACAACCATAAGAAGAGAACATACAACACCATATGATCGTATAAGATTTTTTGAAATGTACGACAGCGATACTCCTAGACCGCCCATTGTTCAACAAAATAAAAAAATCTCTTCTGACAATGATTATGTAAAAAATAAAGAAGTTTTATATTTTGACGAAGGCGATGGTGGATTTGACTTCAGGCCTTTCAATTTTAAATTAAATAATACCAATATCTCTGATAACGAAAGAAAAACAGTGAGAAGAAATATAGAACATGATACATATTCTTCTACGCTTACATCAAAAAGCTTAGCATATTCAAGCCAGACTGTAGCTTGGTCAAATTACCCTTTTGTTGCTGTATACGTATATGAACCAGAGCAGGTATACTTTTCTGATATTGTTTCTGATAACATACCCTTTTTTGTGTTGAAAATAGTATTAAGTAATATAAAATCGTTATGGCTGTTGGGACACAACGCCGGCGTTTTTCAATCAAAATTTTATTGACGCCAGTAAATTGATAAAAATATTTTTTTGAAATTTTGAATATTAAATATACTCTACTATACTACGCTATATTATATAATTATTTATATATAATAAGAATTAAATTGCATATAGATTGCTTAAGTATTTTTTCCCTACTAAAGTAAGTTACGAAATAAAACTTGGCAGTCTCCCCGCTGTGGCCACTTAACTACAATTCTTTTCCTTTATAAATCCATTTTTGCATCCGCGCCGTGGGTACAAATTGCATAGTTTTTATAAAAGAACTAAACTTCGTGACCTTTGACTTGTATACATTGTATAAAATTTTCTTCAACATTTCTACATTATCAATAAAAGGAAACTTAATATAAATTTATGAGTTTATATAATCAATTTCAAATCTCTTTTTCTTCAGGAATCGACCATACTATTAGTTATTAACGTACCTATTACTTATTAATATTAATAAATTATGTTAACTTCAAGCCATGGTAGGGCAAAAGCTCAGTGCAGTGTCTTACTTCAAACTTGATGCGTGTTGGTGCAATCACTACGCGCAGAGTTGTATTTTAATTTTTGGTTTCCTCAACACATGGAGAAATTTAACACTAAGTTATAAACGAGAGCATGTTACCTGCTGCTTACGGAGGGTACATTAATATCAATTGGTCTCTTTAACTTAGTATATAAAAATATATATTACATCATATTTTTTCTTACGTTAATTTTGAGGCCAGTCGAGGCGCAGGGGCATAAAGTGTGCCTGTAAGTCGTCTGGCTGTGGGTCCGAGTCGGTTTTACAGTCACACCTCGTGCCGCTGCGCCACGACTGGCCTCTAATTTAATAATTTACAATTATTAAATAATAAAACTATACATTATGTAGTTACAATAAAGCTATTATGTATAAAATAATATCCTTTATTTGAATATAGAAACAAAGTGTATTCGTAAGTAATTTGACCGCAATACACTTTTGTTAGTCTCTTCATTGTCATATGTGGTTATTTTACCTTGCAATGTCTATCTGAACTAAAAACAAAAACACATAGTAACAGTAATTTAGAGTGCCTTTGATGAACATTTTCTATATTAAAAATTGTTGTTCTTCTTGTTACTTACTTAAATAAAAAATAATAAAAATTAGCTTCACGCTGTATCCCGCACACAGCAGGGTAGGCAGAGGGAACCTAGTGTTGAGACACTCCGTTCCCCACTTTCTGCCTAATTCTGGAGGCATTGCGTGTTGAGTGGCAGAACTCAACGCCGCGCTTTGCCTCGACACCAGGGCAAAGAAATGTAAAAATGTAAGAAAATAGTAATGTAAGAAAATAGTAATGTAAGAAAATAGTAATGTAAGAAAATAGTAATGTAAGAAAATAGTAATGTAAGAAAATTGTCTCCTCGAGTGGGGATCGAATCCACAACCAGTCGGTTTTACAGTCACACTTTGTGCCCCTGCGCCACAACTGGCCTATATATTGATTTTGAATATACATATCTATTTCACAAGACATATATTTCGTATCTAGCCATTGCAAGGGCAATTTCAATAATAATAATGTAACAAGAATATTTAAACGAAGTATATGCGCTTTTATAAGGGTAGACTATGTAAATACGCAAGCAAGCACTTTGAAGCTCGTAATAAATTTCAAACAGTGTGCGTCACCACAACCTTTGACGTGTCGGTCGATGAAAAAAGAAATGAGATTTTTATGTACCCTTCTTCTAGTCTCATAAAACCTGCTTACTCAGTAAATATGAACTATTCTGTGCAATCTCCAGACGATAAGAGATATTTGCTCTATATTATATACACTGCAGATATTTGATTAGAAATTTTAAAAAATATATAATATTTTAGATTCGTTGTGATTGTGCTTCTATTAGTTCTCATTGGCTAGTTGGTGCTGCGACATGCTTATATCGCTATAATAAAAAAAATCTAGAAGACAGTAGGTCAGCATTCGTGACGTACTGTAGTAATAATTGGAGGCTGCCTGGACGGATAGCTTACGTGTCACAATGCATTCTTCATCCACAATTTCATCCAAAGAATTATACTAGAAGACATCTTTACAATATTGGTAATATTTTTATGGGAAATTTATTTATTTTTATATAAGTTTTAAGTACCTATTATATATAAATGCAGCGCATAATAGCGAAGCCAGAGGAAACCTATACCACGACAGCCTCAATACGTTTATATATGTACATCTAGTCAAACAAGTAAAAAGAATATTTTTACACAAAAAAATAATTTTCAGGAGCTATACAGGTAGTGAATTCAATGTCAAATACATGCAATGGATGGCACCCAATCTCCTTAATGTCTCATCATTTTGTAGCTGAAAAGGGAGGTTCCCCTGTAACAGCGTTGGGTTGGGGACTAGACAGGTGAAATATTGTCTTATGTCAAAGTAAACCATATTATTTTAATAAAAAAAACCAATATTAAAAAAAAGTTAGTTCATATTTTAATTTTATATCTTTTTTTTATACATTTCAGATATGATACTAGATACACTGTAGCCAGACTACCAGAACATTATCTCATGATGTACCAAGGGTTTGTGTACTCAAATTTCTGTCCTGGAAATATCGGTTACAGGTGCGGGTACGACCTACGCAAGATACACTACTCGCATTAAGCATCACGTTACAAGATTAACGTCGTATATTCCTTTCAGCGAGGCAAAGCGGTTAAGCGAAGCAAATGTTAAAAATGTTTACTGTTTATCATTGCCACCGTATATTACAGAAGAGCGCGATCCCGTCCACGGCAGCTTGCTTCTAATGGGTGGAAAATTAATGGCGCTGTATTCACAGGTACTAGTCAATTTATTCATTGTATTATTTTATAGCCGACATTTGTATATGAGAATTTCAGAATAAAGCTTCTAAAACAAATAAAAATATCTAAAATAATATTCATATTTTTTTATCATTTAATGAAGAGAAATTTTCATTTATATTTTTGTACTTGTTTTGTGTGTAATTGATATTATAAATGCCGTTTAAAGTTACGATGAATTAGATATACGTACACCTATTAAGTGTATGAGACACAGTTACTTTATAGTAGAGATTTTTTTATCAAATAAAAAGTTTAGTGTCGCTATTTAACACGCAATTAAGTCGCTATTCAAAGCTTAACATTAGGTTCCCACCTCCACCTACCCTGCTATATGCGGAGTACATACATGCACATTGACAGTCACACGCTTTTACCCCACGCCACAACTGGCTGGCTTATTTAGATTGTCGTAAAAATAATATTGGAACACTCAATATTTTTTAAAGCAAAGACACAACTTACTATTTTAAAAATTATACACTAATAAAAATCATATAGATTTTTACGAACACTGAAAACAAGCCACGCCGGGCTGCTATTATAAAGTAAATAAATATAGAGACGATAAGAAGCTTAAATATACTTTGACTTGTTAGTACCTACTTAAGCGCTTTAAGTTTTGACTCCATTACAAAATAAATTCACATATCTTGCCTACTTCTATATTGTCATCACAGAAATACTTTTGAGGCCCAAGCGCGTGACTATAAACGTGGCGGTTCTGGGTTCAAATACAACGTGTGGGAATGACTTATTAAATAATAATTAATATTTTCTTTCTATACAACACAACCACTGGCTAAACGCGGCGGTGAATTCTGCCACTCAACACGCAATGTTCCAAAAATTCGACGGAAAGTGGGGAACTGATTATCTTAACACTAGGTTCTCTCTGCCTATCATGCTATAAGAAGCTGGAAAAAAAATTAGGTGTGCTTCACATGAATTGGGGTCTTGTACATATTAATAAAACTTCTTAACTGCTTAGGTTCATGCTTAAACATGTTAATTTAAAAATGTAATAGCATTTACAGATTATAAGCTTCTGTGTAATCTAATCAAGAAAAAGTAAATTATTGAGGCTTAAAATAGGTTCTATAGAACCGACTTGAATTTTATTCTCCACCGAAAACGCTTACCAGTGCTAGCTGAATCAACTGCGCAAAATGGAATTACCATTACATTTCTGCACGATTCGGTTATTTGGGAACGTAATTATTTCTACAAACTGTTACAAAATGTTATTACTATATTACATAGGTAGGGACTTCATATATTAAATAATCACTTCAGGTTACAATTATAAAACAAGTGATTGAAATAAAAATTACAGTGTTTTTTTTTTTATATTTATGGTTACGACAAATATTGTTAACGGCAACACTGCGGCCTGACACCGACTTCTAGCCTTGTTCCGCGCTCTCGCTCGCACGCTCGGCTCAAGCGGAACGTGACAAAAGTCATGCTTTTTCATGCGTACAGCCGGCGTTCATCGATTTATAAGTCGTTATCACATCAAAACAATAAGCTATTGTAGGGTCAATGTAAGAGAGTAACACCAAAGTAACAAAATTTATAACACTTCACTATAATGAATAAGGTATACTTTTTTATTATGGCATGAGACAAAATGTCAACAAAGAAATTCTGTTTCTCAAAATTTTCTATATATTTTTTATGTTTATTTTTATTTAATTTACTTAACGTTCTTAACGAGTTTCTCTATATATGTAACTATAATAATCATATATATAGCTATATTAAATTAATAATCAAATTGCGCTTTAGACGGAGTCTTAAAACTAATTTTAGTAATTTCTATTCAATCTATCATTAGATTTTTTTTGTACCATCCTTATGGTAATAAATAATTAATATTGTAAAAAGTAGATAAAATAATTAACTAAAATTATTCATTAATAAATTTTGTTTCCAGCTAAGATTTTATAATTACAAAATGTTAAATCGTGTTTAGGTTTATTCAAAGAAACAGGTGAATGCGAGTCGGACTCGACACCCAGTGTTTGTAAATTGTACCAACTTCACCATTGTAGGGGAGCGAGAACGCCACTCATAAAAGTTGACATAATTAAGTTGCGCTCTATGTACTTATTCTACACCTGTCACGAAGACTGAGAAATGTGTTAAACAACACTAGCAACACTGTATGGAATATTTCTATTCATTTTAGCACATTGAACGAGTTATCAATTTAATTGTAAATTATAATAATGACACTTTAAATTAAAAATGAGTGATGGAGGCCGGTCGTGGCGCAGAGGCACAAAGATTCGATCCCCACTCGAGGAAGTGAAATATTTATTTTCATTCTTCGCTCTGGTGTCGAGGCAAAGTGCGGCGTTGAGTTCCGCCACTCAGCACGCAATGTCTCCAGAATTCGGCGGAAAGTGGGGAACGGAGTGTCTTAACACTAGGTTCCCTCTGCCTACCCTGCTGTGTGCAGAGTACAGCGTGAAACTGTTTTTTAAATTAAATTAAAAATTGATTAGATTTATTCACTTTGTATATTTTATAAGTTTAATATATAAAAAGTAATGTTAAATTGTGCTCACTGCTCAACACTGTATAGAATTATTCAATTTCCTATTGCATAACTTTTATTTTAATATCTATAAACAATATGTTATTCTCAATTCAATTATAACTAATAAGTAATGACACATTGTAAATAATAAATGGATAAATACATTTACTTTAAGTATTGTACAAGGGACTATAGACACGAATATTTGAAATTAATTTCAGCTCAATGGCTCCAATTCGAAAAAAACTGGTTTATTTTTTCTTTACAGTACGAAACTTTTAAAAACATTATAAAAAAATCTGACTGCGTAAAAACTAAAAAGAAAAAAAATAAATCCATATTTAGTATAGGATTTACCAGCAAAGACCCATGAAGAATAGGTCCCATATCTGGGATATGTCTTTAGTGACGATGGCAAGGTTAAGACAAATCGATTGGCGTAAGAGTCATAATACCATAATCATTAGTTAACCCGTTTGCGTCACGCAGTCTAAGCTGCTGACAAAACCTTTTATTTGTGTATGACCTTGTAATATCCAGTAGGAAATTTAGGTACGTAACCATAGAAACGTGTAGATTACATATTTCAATTGTCAAATAATTCTACTGCATAGATATGATTGGGTAATATTGTAGGTTTATTATTTTGTGGCAACTATAAAATAAACATTACTCATTTGGACAATATGCTAAGCTTTTGTTTTTTTTTTCACGTTTTATCCTTAGCAGCCAGAGAGAACCGAGCACTAAACAGTCTCTGTATACTTCTTTCAATGTTATCAACCTCTCAATGCATGCCTTCTGGGCTTTTACGCAAGCTTCCTCCAGCATGATCTCTACTGTGTTCTCGAAGGTTAACATAGGTCTCATCCAACTTGTTATCTTATTATCTGATATAGAACAAATATTTTTACCAAGACATTTTTTATGCAATTTTGGCAATCCTTTATTGTTTTTAGGAGGAACGACGTCGTTGGGGCGAGCAGTCTGCACTATACACTGGCATTTGGCACCTCATTCCATGGCTAAACGACATAGCTAGAGAAGAAGAAGATGTAGAATTATTTGATTCAGATATGTACAAATACTCAAATTGAACTTCATTTGGTTCAAAAAAATATTTTTTTTTTTCTATTTTTTTTATAATATGTATTATATTTTGTAATGAGTATATATTTTAATAAAATCTAATTTGTTTTAGTAAAGTTCATAATTTTTAAGTGGAATGTAGTTAAGATAAATTACGCTTCAAGCGTGAAGCTGTATTTAAAAATAAATACAGCTTCACGCTGTATCCTGCTCACAGCAGGGTGGGCAGACAAACCTAATGTTAAAACAATCCGTTTCCCACTTTCCGCCGAATTTTAGGAGGCATTGCGTGTTGAATGGCAGAACTCAACGCCACCAGAGCGAAGAAATGGAAATATACATTTAAATAAATATTTCATTTCCCCGAGTGAGAATCGAACCGACAACCAGTCTCGTTTAAAGTCACACTTTGTGCCCCTGCACCACGACTGGCTTCGAAATATAGTACCTGTCTACGTATAACGGCATTAAAGTTGCGCCAATTAATAATACTAACAGCCACGAATACTGATTTGGCCGAATACACTTCTTACAGAGTACACATACTTACAGAGTACTTCCTAAGGAGCAATTATTTCTTATTAATTTTGTCACGAAGTGAAAACTTACGATAAAGGTGAAGGGGAAGACGATGAACATTCGGTATTCAGACGAATATTGCACGCTGTTCGGCTGAATACCGAATGTATAATAAAATCTAGAATCTCTAATTTATATTGCTATTAGATAACCGGCCTCCCTTTTACTGATATTTATGCAGTGCCAAATATTTAATTTTTAATATTTTATTTTTGTTTTCGTTTTTTCAAAATGAAATATAAACTTGGGCACTATCGTTATACAAAATAAAAATAAATCAGCTTCACGCTGTATTCTGCACACAGCAGGGTAGGCAGAGGGAACCTAGTGTTAAGGCACTCCGTTCCCCACTTTCTGCCGAATTCTGGAGGCATTGCATGTTGACTGGCAGAATTCAACGCCGCGCTTAGCCTTGACACCAGAGCGAAGAAATGGAATTATAAATTTAAGTAAATATTTCATCTCCTCGAGTGGGGATCGAACCCACAACCAGTCGGTTTTACAGTCACACTTCGTGCCGCTGCGCCACGACTGGCCACAGAGATACAAGAACAGAAATTTATATATATGACCAAGCAGTAGAAAAGAAACAAATCCTGGACTCAAAGCTGTACTCGATGATATAACGATTCGTTAACATACAACCAATACAACAAACGAGAGTAAAATTTCATTAAACAAATCTTTTCCACCCCTACGCTCAAACAGAATCTTACAATAGTCTTTTCTCAGTCACCTTGTACCTATATCAAGCACGAATTTATACAGGTCTTTTTAATGTCACATTGAAGCTCAAAGTTTAGAGACTAATGGACCTTTTCCTAATCACCCCTTACCGTGAGCTCCACGACGTAGATTTATAAAGATGGTGTCCCCCCAAGTCACCCTGTCGCTCGTTATTTAAGGAATAACATGGGTCTTTTTATCAGTCACCAATCACTATAGTAAAAACTTTATTTTACACATTGAAAATTCTAATTCAATCAGGAATCTTTTTTTTATAATATGTAAAATGTGGTCAACTTACTCTCAAAGATTGCTGCACAGGCCTATATTTTCGCTCGGCCCTAATCTGATAGTTGCTTATTATTCGTCCTCGATTCGATTCATTTTTAGACTTTATATGAAACGACGATAAAATTAGAAGGCCTAAAGTATTTTCCACAATAATTTATACTTTATGAAATAAGAATAATAAGAAATAACTTTTAATTTTGAAAATACCAAAGTTTGGGCGACGGGACACACAGAAAGTATGAAAATTTCTTGCGTATCCTCACTTCTGTTGTTAATGGTTAACGTTTTTATAAAAACACTAGCGACCCGCTCGCGGCTTCGCCCGCTTTAACTACTGAATTATTCATATAATGTACCTATGTTTGCAAAGCACTTAAAATTACTAATATGAAAATTATTGATTACCTTAATGCAACCCACATTTTCGTAGCTCCAATAAGGATGTTCCAATTGTTTAAAAAAACACACACCTGAACAAATGACACAAACAACAGAAAACTTAAACGAAAGAAATTATAAACAACAGACTACCTACT
>JAATLQ010026566.1:12134-22291 GCA_013421005.1 Heliconius erato x Heliconius himera | reverse complement strand
ACTCCCACTCGGGAAACGCGGCGTCGAGCTCCGCCACTCAACAGGCAATATCTCGAAAATTAGGCAATTTGTGAGAAACGAAGTTTTTACCTTGATTGCCGCTGTCTACCATGCAATCAATTTCCACTCTGGGAATTATTATATATATATATATATATATATATATATATATATATATATATATATATATATATATATATATATATATATATATATATATATATATATATATATATATAGTGAGAAAATGTTATATATATATATAACATTTTCTCACTAGTAACAAGACAAAGCGCGGCGTTGAGTTCCGAACTAAACAGGTTCCCTCTGCCTACCACGATTATGTGGGATACAGCGTCAAGCTAAAAAAAGTATATATTAATATGCCTAAAAATAGTAAGTATTACTAAATAATAAGTAACCATGTATCCGTGCAGACAACAGCCGCCTCCCATGAAGTCGTGCCTGTCGTGCCACCAGCAGATACACCGCAACGCGCCCATCTGCCCGCTATGCAAGGCCAAGAGCCGCTCCCGCAATCCCAAGAAACCCAAAAAGAAATAGTCATGCACGTTAAATACATATTCATCATTTTTAATTTTTTATTACAGAAATATATATATTGCAGTAATGCAGTAATTTATATCTGTATAATGCAAATTTCTTAAAATTAAATTGATTTGTGAAATAATTGTGGTCATCAGACATCATCATTCAATCATGACCATTAAAAAAAAAGTTTGTGTGTAGAAGACTGTAATATATTCTGTGTAATATATTGTGTATAATATTGAAAATTTATAATAGAGAAATAGTCGATGTGTTAATTATTTCCATCCCATTATATTACTTTTATTTCCATCGCTAAAACATATACTATTTATTGCAAGTCATAATATGTATTACTTAATTGTCAAATTCAAATAGCAGACGCTCAATTGATATTTTAAAAATGGCGCCAAAAAGTATGTGACTTACAAATAAGCATAAGAAATTTGTTTTATAATAAGCATAATCGAATAACTTATTTTATAATGAGACAAAAAAAATACGATTGGTCTAGTCTTTTATTAATTGTAATATAATTTATCCTGTTTGGAGGTTGTAAATAAGTATTAAGTGAAAGTATCATAAAACCACACAGGAACATGGGACTGTCTAAAGGTCAGTGTTTATTTACTGCT
Organism: Heliconius erato x Heliconius himera; assembly: GCA_013421005.1. Classification (NCBI taxonomy): domain Eukaryota; kingdom Metazoa; phylum Arthropoda; class Insecta; order Lepidoptera; family Nymphalidae; genus Heliconius; species Heliconius erato x Heliconius himera. The sequence continues at coordinate 21,107 of JAATLQ010026566.1, read as the reverse complement.
TTTATTATTTAACTAAACACATTAAGATGTATGTGCCAAAATATATGTAAATATTAGGTATAAGTAGTTTGTATGTTTAGATTTACATTTAATATCTGAATGTTCTTAACCATCATGACCTTATTTTGACCTTATTGAAAATGAACAATTATTTTATCTTTTATAAGGTAAAATGTAAAGTGTACAGTATAGAAATGTATTAACATGGGACAGAGTCACTGAGGTGAGTTACTCAAGTGTACTCAAAATCTCTGCATCGGCGATAATATAATTTGTTGTTTTTTATATAATATACAAGTTTCGTGTCAACTGCTCTTTTATTTTTATTTTGTTTTTGAAAATTGAAAATCAAAGGACCACAAAACGGTTTAATAATAAGTCGTATACCCAAGGTACAGTTACAATTTTTGACAATCGTAGACCCGACATGGATGATATACGGATCAGAAACGTAGTTTACACAACACATACAAAGAAATTATAATAAACTAAAATTTTAAATTGAATTAGATTCTCTGCGAGATGTTTTTAAAGACGCATGTATTGTTACAGTTGCCTCACAATTTATATATTATAATGTTCTGTTTGTCCGGAAAAATGTACAGTGTCGTAGTAAAAATAGTGATATACATACGATAGGAACGAGAAATAAAGATAGCTTGTTACATCAAGTTTTCGCCTCCCAAAAGTTAATACATCTTTTCTGCCTGATGGGCCTAAGTATGGAAGTATATTTGCAATTACAACAATTTAAAGTACTTATCTTGTAAAGTTCAAGAATATTTATAGGATAAAAATGTATGGAATTAATGTCTATTGACATTGAAAAGAGCAACTGTCGAGTTGCTTGCCGGTTATCAGCAGAACTGCCTTCCGAGCCGGTGGTAGCTCTTTTTATATGTTCATTCAAAGGTTCAAAATGCTCATGGCAGGGCGGCCGTGGTCGTCCTTTGTAAAGGTTGGCGGTGCTGCCGCGCGGCCTGCTGCCCTCAACTTTTCCCTGAATCACATGGCATTGTATGGAAATATCTCCTTGTCGAGAGATATGTCCGAAGAAAGTGAGAGTGCGTGCTTTAACGATAGAGACAAATGTTGTTTTATGTCAAGTTCCCGGAGTATGGACTCGTTAGTTCTAGATTCTGTCCAAGACACCCCAAGCATTTTTCTCCAGCACCACATCTCGAGATCGTGATGTGGTGCTGGAGAAAAATGCTTGGGGTGTCTATCTTCTTCTCCTCACTCTTCCGAAGCGTCCCTGTTTCACAAGCGTAAAGAAATATGGAAAACATTAGAGCCCTGACTAATCGAATTTTCGTTGTTTTTGTGATGTCTCTGCTTCTCCATATTTTCCTCAAGTTATTGAAAAGTGCTTACAAAAGTCTATTTAAATAAAGAATATTTGGAATTTGAATTTAAATGTTATTTACACATCCAAATGCAGCATCTTCATTTCAGTGACGTGAAGCTCCTGAGCGTGCCGTATAAAAAAACCGGTCGAATGATGCTCTTGTATATGTGACCCTCCCGCCACTTGGCCCAGACAGCGTTTATCCGGCTGTAGACGTTTCGGTCATTGCAGAACTTTTTGGGAAGCATAAATCTAGCCTCAAAAGAACACTGAACACTACCTGTCATTTATTTAATCAAAAATCTCAAAATTTCTACAGTAATGGGATCATGGCACTACCCATAAGATGGCAAAAAGTAATCGATCAAAACGGTACATATTATAAATAAATAAAAAAAAATCTGAAAATAATATTTTCCTTTGTATGAACAATACATTGAGGCCAGTCGTGGAGCAGCGGCACAAAGTGTGACTATAACCGACTGGTTGTGGGTTCGATCCCCACTCGAGGAGATTAAATATTTACTTAAATGTATATTTCCATTTTCTTCCCTATGGTGTCGTGGCAAAGCGCGGCTTTAAGTTCTGCCACTAAACACGCAATGCCTCCAGAATTAGGCAGAAAGTGGGAAAGTGAAACGGAGTGTCTTAACACTAGGTTCCCTCTGCCAACCCTGCTTTGTGCGGGATACAGCGTTAAGCTGATTTATTTTTCTATACATTTCTTATAAAAGTATAGATATAGATTGCTATATAATATTCGCAGGCAAATTAATGCCTTGACATCATTCAAATTACGATAACTTTTATTTTAATGAACCGATTTTGATATTTTCTAATGACTGATTTTAAATGTTATGCCGAATTGAAACAAAGTAAATCCCTTTAGTACTTACCTACGGAGATATGCGTGATCATACAGAGAGACAAAAAATAAAAAAAATGATTTCTATTATTCTTTTTAAGTATCCCTCTATCCATTTCAATCAAAAATACTAAAAGTACAGGCAAAATATTTTTACTGTTTTATTATAAATAAGTTCTGTAACCTTTGAAGCCATTACATGATCTCAAAACGAAGCCATACGTTTTAAATTTATTTCATAATTGGCCTTATTTATATCTATGTTTTCCGTATAAATGTCAAAATTAAGCTTGCATCTAAAGTAATTCCTAAGTGTTTAATTTGTTTAATTCTCTCGAGTGAGACATCACTCAGCCAATAAGTATCTACTATCAACGTGACTTTTCTTATTAGTAATTGTTATAGACTTAAATATTTTTAGACGGATATTTATTTCTATAACAGTATATTGAAAATGTATCCGAATCAGCCTGGACCTTAGCTGGCTGAGTCTTCCGAGCGTTACATTCAGGTCATCAGCGTACATAAGAAAATTGTAATGCTTAAAGTTGATACCGGAGCCAGTCTTGGCTCAGGGGTACAAAATGTGACTGTAAAAGCGACTGATTTTGGGTTCGATTCCCACTCGTGGATATGAAATATTTATTTAAATTTATATTTTCAATTTCGCTTTGTTGTCGAGGCAAAACGCGGTGTTGAGTTCCGCCAATCAACACGCAATGCCTCCAAAATTCGGCGTAAAATGGGAAACGGAGTAGATTAACGCTAGGTTCCCTCTGCCTACCCTGTTGTGTCCGAGATACAGCGTGAAATTAATTAAATTTTTAATTTTAAAGCTGATACCAATATAACAAATAATAAAAAAATAACTGAACCAATATTGAGCCCTGTGGTACACCAGAGTTCACAGATATATAAGATGGTTTGGCTCTACCTTCTATGATCGGCTAGAAATATGTGGGTATTTAAATCATCACCACTTTTCTAACAGTATCTTATGGTCGTCATGTTGTCGCTAACTATATTTAATATATATCAAGTGTTGTAAAATGCTTATTGGAAGCTTTGAACGGTCATTTGACTTTCTTGTAATGAAATACGTGCAATTAAAATTACCCACCGATAACAATAGTATCGATAACATTGTTTAAAAAGTTATAAATCTGAAAGTATTAAATTATTTTTTTATAGCCAATAAAATTTTAAGTATGCGGCTTCATTGTTCTTCATTATGGCAAATTTGACATGTTCTGGGTTTCTAATTGAACTGCCGTTGAACCATGGCAGTCCTCGTATTTATTATTACAATATTTAATTTAAAAACACAGAAGTAGCAAGTCAGAGCGCGTTGAAATTTATTTTTCTTATAGGATTTTTTTTGCTGTGTTTTATAAAGATAGCTGAGGCTATAATAATAAACATATCATATTGCGTTCTAAGTACGAGCATGTACCTAATATAAGTAGGGCAGTTGAAGCGGTCACGCGCTCGCCTTCGACCTCTGTACGTCTGTAGTGTAGACAAAACGCTGATATCATATTTATTTATATAATAAAACCAGGTTAATATATTATTCTGCGCAAATTCAATACGTTTTCTTTTTAACGTAGTACACTACCTACCTTCTGATAAGTAAATGTTTGGACCAGCGAAAACGATTCTCAAATAACTTGCCACTGCCAGTATGTTTTATACAATCGTTACAAGCTTGGTTCCTACTCTCCTATAATATCCGTATTGCAAAACAAACATACTTACAAATATTAAAAATGTTCAATTGGCCAAAGACCTGTGTAATTATGTACCTACATCATTATATTTTATTTTTTATATATTTTATCATTATAAAAAGCTCAAGCTTTTCAAAGTTTTAATAAATCTTATTTATAGATACCTATCGGATAGACATACCTACTTAATGCGCAGTTACGACGTTGTATCAACTTGTTAGTCTTAAGCAATAACATTATCAAATTTAGTATGAAATTATAAGAATAATGTTTATAAGAACGATGTGGAGTTTTTACGACAACAAGACTACTGCTGATAAGTGTTTAGTTTTAACAGAATATTTAACTTTTATATGTAATGCCGACCAAGGCCACCGTAACGCAGCGTCTGACTAACAGGCGTGGATTGTGGGTTCGATACCTACTTGGGGGATTGAATTATTTTAATTTTCCTCGCCCTGGTAACAGACAAAGCGCGGCGTTGCGTTCTGGCACTCAATACCCTCTGCTTACTCAGCTATATGCGGGATAGGTAGTGAAAAGTTGTGAATAAGAGTTTAACTGATCTTAAAACATTACACATTTTAGTTGGCATGTTTATCATAATTCGTGCCTACAAATCGCTTATTAACCGTTAAAGAGGTCACAGCTCACAGCGCACCAGCACGCCGCGGCGGTCGCGTCGGTGATTCATGTTTCGATTATGTCTAAATTATTCATCTACAAATGTTTCAATTGTCTTTGTTGTATGTGTCGATTTGTTTACCTACATTCGCTGTTGTTGACAATGCTAAGTAAACCGGGTGACACCTGGCGGAGGTCGCTAACCGCTAAATACGTATAGGTAATAGGTAAGCTTACATGTTATTGTGAGTGGGTGAAAGGTCTACGAGATGACCCTCCCAAGGGAGAGACGGAGAGTGCTCGTAGTTTACACTATATATAATGCGCTCAACAAGCCGATAGCAAGTTTATATGATCACTTGTTGCCGCGAAAGATATTTTGTTTAGAGTGGTTCGTTATAATAATTACGGTAACGTTATAATATTTCACTTTTAGGGTTCCATACCTTTTAAGGAAAAAAGGAGCCCTTATAATACAGCTCTTTGACTTTGTTGTCCATCCGTCTGTATGTCTGTCAAGAGCCATTATCTCAGGAACGCTTGGAGATATCGAGTTGAAATTCGAACCATATACTCAGATCTACAGTTCCTTAATTTCCTGAAAAAAAAAACATATTTCTATATTCATAAAGGGAATCAAAATTCATAAGGTAAGGTACTTCCAGTTGACCTAGAATTGTAAAATTTGGCACCTAGCATCGACAGGTAGGTAGTAGTCTCGGCCACCAAGGGCTCCGCACCATCAATTTCATGATTGTAGGTCAGCCAGAATGTGACTTGTAAAGGTCGAAAAACATAAGTTTGCGTATTGACTCATCTTGTTTGAAAGGAACTATAAATATAAGTTTGTAATCTCTATATATAATAAGACAGTAAAAATATTTTGTCTGTACATTTAGTAATTTTGACTGAAATGGATAGAGGGACACTTAAAAAGAATAATAGAAAGCAAAAGGATTTTTTTTGAATTTCTTGTCTGTCTGTCTGTCTGTCGACATATTTTTGTCCGCATTTTTCTCTGAAAGTACTGAACCGATTTACTTTAAAGTTTCACCAATTGCTTTGTTTTAACTCATCTTAACTACAAAAGTTAGGTTCATCAAAATTGGTTCATTAAAAAAAAAGTTATCGTTATTTGAATGAACTCAAGGCATTAGTTTGCCTGCGAATGTTATATAGCAATCGCGCTGGATTTTGTGGTTCGTTCGTTCGTTTGAAAAAAATCTATATAAAAATGCCTAAAAACATCCTTTCTCCGTGTACTCTGTAATAACTACATATTTACCAGTTGTACATTTAGCTAATAATATGTGTAACTAATTTAAAAACTGTACAGGAGTTAATATGCAAACATTACAGTTATTTTACAAAGAATATTATGAATCCTTACCCAAATCAATAATTTTACATTTAAGGCTGTTTCTGAAGCAGTACATTAAATTATTATGTAACATCAGCACATTTAACAGAGCTTTAAAAAACATAACATAGGTAAAAAGAACGTAATGTTACAAAAATATGTACATATAATAAATAATTAACTTTATGTATATTTTATGAATATCAAATATCAACATTGGTCATATTTCTTAGTTCGAAACAATCAAAAATTTTTATAGAAGTTACGATAATGTCGTAAAAAAATCATATTAGAATATTACAGATAGTAATAAAAAAAATCATATTAGAAGTCATTAATAGGAGTTGTCAATCAATTCTGCTTATTAAATCAATAATCATGTATTTTAAGCGGGCGAAGCCGTGGGCGGGCCGCTAGTGATATATATATTTTTAAAATATCTTTAAAATTCCATTTTTCAGACTTTTTCTGTTTGTTTTAATTTAAGTAGGTACTCCATTCCACGGGAAGTAGATATCCATAGGCTTTGATTACGCTGCGATTTTACTTCTCCTATCTAGAAATTATACATTTTATGTGAACTTTTAAATAATATTCATGCATTTTAGTGGAAATTTCGAATTCAGCCATTATTAACTGATGACCATGAAACTATGTTAAAAGAACGTGATTTAATGATATGATGAAATGATTAAAATTTATTAAATAGTGGCGCAGTTGAATTATTGACGTACACAGCGGAATTATTATTCTTATATTTTCTTTTACCCGATCCAGTAAAAAAAAACCAGTAAAAAAAACTGAATATACAATACAGGGTGGAAGTGTCAACACCACATTAAATGAAACCACAGTTTTAACTACTCTATAAAAGCCTAATATAATTCAGAAAAAAAGAAATTTCCAAAAATTAAAAAGTTTTTTTTTTCAAACAAAATAAATAATAAAATTGTCATTTTAAAACAAAACGCCATTTGTAAGGATGACGCACGCACATATAAACCTATCAAAGGAACACCGCCGCACACGCCTCATTTCGAAATTGAGTCGTATGTGTTGGCGACAAAGTTCAAAGTTGTTTAACCTTTAGTAGTATTTTTGTAGTAGTAAGTGTTTATGTTATTGGGATCTATACGTAATCGCGTCACACGAAATACAGGTATGGATAAAAATCGTGAAATGAAAAAAAAATCCTACGTCCAAACTGTTGAGGCATCTTGATTAATTTCTTTAGGTATAGGTTTGAAATATTTTACCCTATATGCTGTTTCCGTAAATGGAGCGCTGCCTCTTCCATCCTGTATATAAAGATGTTGAAAATCTCGCGAGGAACAGTGAAGAAGTCCGAAGATAACAACAACTTGTCTTATAACGCGATCTGTCATATAGATACATTTCTTTATGAAAGGAAAGTGCGAATTATTTATATTTTATTGTACAAAATTAACAAAATAAACATTAAAAGAAAAGAAAGAATATAAAGAATAATTGATGCACTAAAAACGGTCTCCAAATCAGCGATTTCTTCCAGACAACTTTGGGTTAAGAAAGTTATGTGACGTAAAATATTTTTCAACTTATGTTATTTAAGTGCACGTTCCAAGTCATCGTCTCATCTACATGAATCCCAAGACCATTGACTGTTACATTACATTGAACCCAGAGCTCAATTGGCTGCTAAGAAACTTGACATTCTCTTCAAGGAGACAATATTTTCACATCAATATCTTCTCACAATGTATAAAGCACAACTTAGACTATGTATAAAATCTTAGGTCATAATACTTGGCTCCAAATGATTACGGCCTAAGATTTTATATGGTTGACCTTTAGAACATAACACAAAATAATTAAAAAAAGATTTTGTAATTCTGAAGTCCAAAGTAAAACAAACAGGCTGAATAATTTGATATTGTAGTAAGGCTGTTCTAGCATTAGCTTGGCACCGACTTCAAAATTATAAAATCTTTTTTTATTATTTTTGTTTAACAAAATCAAACTACGTTTTACTTTATATAAAATTAATTTTTTACTTTTTAATTCTTTGCTTGAAGTTGGTTTTTTTTTTGTTGAAAATTAATTTATTTTACGATTTTAAGTGATGGGTAGACCTTCAAAGGATGCTTCTCAAGTTAGTGGTTGTCGTACGTAAAACTTTAAGCTTAATTAAGTATTATTGTGCATGCTAACATTTTGGCATATTGACAAGAACATACATAAAAAATATTTGAGAATTGGGAATCTCTCCCTTATTTGAAGTCAGCTGAAAATGAGAACGTCCTCTTTTTTGATGTTGGTTGAAAAGAAATGCAACGATGAGGAATATCCCTTTTAACACCAATTTTAATAATGAATGAGAATCATCGGAATCGGTTGGTGTGATATTGAGTTATTTGTCCATTTGTCGCGCACATACTTAATGCATATTTAAGGCTTATGTGATTTTCTCATTGACACCATTGTCAGAAATGGACCAAACAAAAATAGGACCACACGCGTATCTTGTATGTATGTAACATACAAGATACGCGCGAAAAACATAACCCTTCCTTAGCTGTCGGGAAAAAGAAGCGGGCGTAGTCGTCGGTAATTTCGTGAATTTATTTTTGGTCCACCGTGTAGGTATTTTTTTACATTAACAAACTTGAATTAATAACTATAAAAGTTTTATTCCGTTCCTTTTCTATATAAAACAAATTTAACTATAATTACAAATAATAAAGAATAATTGAAAAAAATAATAATACAATGGCATTGATGCTGATATATAAAAAAATACTTCTTTATTCTGGTTTTTCTGTTCCTAGTAAGATTACGCCAGATTAATAAGGAGCATAATTTACAACTTTATCTTTTTTAATATACAAATAATATTCATAGATAGTGAGAGCTTTAGAGGAAAAAAATGAAACACAGCATTATATCACAATATAATTTATCACATATGAACTACACGAGCGGGTAGGAGGCGGAGGAGGCGATGCCGCAGTGGTTGTTGCGGCCGCGCGCCATCTTGATGTAGCCGAGCTCGCCCCACGAGCGGCCC
>JAATLQ010026564.1:32680-47012 GCA_013421005.1 Heliconius erato x Heliconius himera | reverse complement strand
ACCCTAATTTGAACTTAGAGAAATTAAATTTAAAGGAACATGGATATAGTATAGTGACGTAAAAAAAAATTGTACAAGCTACTATTCATAGATGATGAAACATTCGCTAAAATGGAGTCTCCAATATTTATTAAGTGGTAGTCTAATTCCATTACGTAGTCTTCATACGTCAGTTTCTTGTAAAGAAAAGTTCAGTTTAGTTTTGTTTTTCTTTCGCGGTATTTTGTTATATATAATAATATTCAAAACTGCCCCCCTTATTTTGTTCAAAGCTGCCTCAGTGGTATTTGAAAAATTAAAAACGTTTTTTTTTTTCAAGTAAAAGTTTAAAAATTGTATTAATTTCTAGTTTATTGCATGATATATGAAAAATTCTAACTAAAAGAGGAAAAAATAAAACCATATACCATGAATTGGATCCCTGCGATCCTTACGCGTTTATTTAAAAATGTATAAAATTTTACTCAAAATCAAACACTCCTCGTAACTCAACCACGGGCTCTCATATATCAGCGGTGACAAGTGACACGTGTGCAGATTAGTGCTGTCACTACTCAAAAAAAATCTAACAAAATTTCTTTTTAAAATAGCTCTGTTAACACATATTTTCAAAGGTGCCCCTGTTCAAAGCTACCCCCCTCTCCCCTACATAAAAGTTATTTACAAATATTATCAATTATCACCAGCCGTGGCGCAGGGGCTCAGAGTGTGACTGTAAAATCGACTGGTTGTGGGTTCGATCCATATATATTTTCATTTCTTCACTCTAGTGTCGAGGCAAAGTGCGGCGTTGAGTTCCGCCACTCAACACGTAATGCATCCAGAACTCGGCGGAAAGTGGGGAATGGTGTGTCTTAACACTAGGTTCGCTTTGCCTACCCTGCTGTGTGCGGGATACAGCGTGAAAATGATTTAATTTATTTTTTTTATCTATTATCACATAACATTTAACCCTTTGTATAGCTACCAAAAGTACCAAATAGTACAATTACACAACAAAATTCGCTTAATAGAGAGAATTGCCCTTATCATGGGAAAGTTAAAATCACATTACCGTCGCTAACGAGCCGGACGCGATGCTATCATAGTATAAATGTACCTCAAGTTATGAGCGGTTAGCGTTTAAGTTAACTATAATTGTACGGGCACTTGGGTCGTATCCTGTTTACGTTATTAATATTTTCGTAATGTTATCTTAACACAGCAGGGTAGGCAGAGGGAACCTAGTGTTAAGACACTCCGTTCCCCACTTTCTGCCGGATTCTGGAGGCATTGCAAGTTGAGTTGCAGAACTAAACGCCGCGCTTTGCCTTGACACCAGAGCGAAGAAATGAAAATATAAATTTAAGTAAATATTTCATCTCCTCGAGTGGGGATCGAATCCACAACCAGTCGGTTTATACAGTCACACTCCTCTGCGCCACGACTAGGCTCGTTAATATTTTCGTAATCTAATAACATTATAATCTTAAAGAAACTATTCATACATTGATAACTAGAGTTTCAGCAAATTCAATAAATATATAATACCAATTTTGTAGAAATGTTGTTACAATTGCAATTTTTTTATACTGACATAATTTTTTTATTTATGAACCGATTGATATAAAACAAACACTAAATGTTAAAGGAAGTGCAGAATATAATAGTAAATACTACATTTAAATCTGTTAAGCTGATTCTGAGGTTAATGTGGAAAAACGCATAGACAAACCTACAAAATATTTAAAAATCATTATTTTGGGTTCTGTTATATTTTCTTATGATATATATGAGAAAATAAATATAAAGACAGCGATAAGTTATATTTTTATAATATTTATAAATCTAAATACATTTCTTATAACTTAAACCAAAAGTAGAACTAAAATTGTGCGGTAGAAGCGCAGAATTGTTATTGGGTGGTAATTCGAGGGAATAGGCGCAAGTGGCAACAGTTAGACGTGTACGTTTTTATAGCTCACGTGCATGAGTGAAACTGACTGGCTCTCTTTGTACTGGCTGAAGGCTGGAACAGTTTAATTTTGTAACCTTTCTGAAGTATTTTTTTTAGTGTTCGTATTTTAATTGAGTTTTCGTATGTTTTATAGTTTTTGGGTTTGGATTCGGGTGGGTGGGTAAAATCACTTTGTTGTCCGTTTGCCTGTCTATCTGTCAAAAGACTTTATCTCAGGAATGCTTGGAGATATCGAGTTGAAATTCAAACCATATACCTATATCTGCGGCCCCATGATTTCCTGAAAAAACAACGTTTTAGTACATTTACTTAAAAAAAATAATAACCTTAAATACCAAAAAACGCGTATTTCGACACTATAAAGGGAATCAAAATTAATAGAATACTTTCGGTTAACCTAGAATTGTATCTATAAAGGGAATAATAATTAATAGGGTATTTTAGGATAACTTAGAATTATATAATTTGGCAGCTAGCATCTACTAGGTAGTACTAGTTCAGAAAAAAATTGAAAACTATACATGTGTTATATCCTCAAAAATAATAGCCGTAAAATGGGGGCAAAATGTGATATTAAAGCCGATAGTTTAAATAAGGTATCTGATGAAAGAGCTCTGGCTAAGCTAAGCCTGAATTACAGAAAAAGCTCCATATTTTCAATTTTTGTACGGTACCCTCAGTGAGGTATGTTGACGCGCGCTTGTCCGGTTCTTTTTTAATTTTGTTTTGAAGTTTTTGTAGGAGCTTTCATATAAAGCTTTTTTATAAGATTTTATTTGCCGTTTGTTTGTTTTGTATATGGAATCTTGCAAACTCAATTTAATCCACTGTCCAGGGTCCGGTTGAGCTGATCTGGATTGCGAGTTCAGTTCTGATGACAATAATACAATGTATAATTAAAATTGTTGTTAATAATAAAAAATGGCCGCCACAACAAAATGGTAGATTACAGATTTTAAATTTTGCTTTATTTGTTAAATACACTTTGAAAAAAATCTATTGAGACTACAGATGGAGCCGAAGAAATGAAAATAATACATTTCTCTGTGCATTTTCTAATAAAACCATGAACAAAAAAAACTGTTTAATAATATTTTTTTTCCACTTGAGAATTGAACCCACACACATCGCATATATACAACTAAACTGCAATAGTGCCACTACTGTATTACGTACCATATAATACGTTCGTAATTTTCACGTTGGTAGTATGTCAATACGTCAAAGCTATGTTTGACACGACTCGCATGTTGACACTCCCAATTCCATTGCACGAGTCAAAGCAAATAATTTAATCGACACCGGCGTTGCGGTCGCACTACAATACTAGATGTTTGTGACAAACTATACGGTTTTGAATGTAGGGGATTTCTCTTTTTTTTAACTATATTTCTTTTTTTTAGCCGCTTCACGCTTTTTCCCGTATGATAGAGTTGATAGAACTCTAGAACTCGATATTTTTCTTTGTCTAATGGAGCGGGGTAATAAAATTAACTTTAGTTTTATACATAATCTTCAAGGAGGAGTCGAAGCTGTAACCGTCACGTTTACAGTCAGTCGCTGTCCCACTGCGCCTTTTTATACCTATTTGAGAAAGTGAAGCTAAATAAATAACTATATGTTTGTAAGTATTATTCGTGATGGATAGTAAAGTTAAAAGTTAGCCTCTTTTTACTTTTGTATTAAACAACACTCAATATCTTTAAAGTGTATTGAGGTGGAAATACAGTAATAGAAATGAAAAAGATACAGAATTTTTAAGAATTGTCTTTGTATATATCAATTTCAGCAAGTTCACTGCATATTAAGAGGCGCAACTTAACTCCGCTCTAAGATATGAAGAGCAAAGAAAGTTATTTAAATATCAATCAATCCCCCAAATGGGGGTCAAACCTATCACCATCACGTTTAATCAAACGTTATAGACATGGTAGCTTTTCTTTTCTTTTTTTTCCAGCTTCACGCTGTATCCCGCAGACAGCAGGGTAGGCAGAGGAAACCTAGTGTTAAGACATTCCGTTCCCCACTTTCCGCCAATTTCTGGAGGCATTGCGTGTAGAGTGGCGGAACTTAGCGCCGCGCTTTCCTCTCGACACCAGAGCGAAGAAATGAAAATATGAATATAAATAAATATTTCATCTCCTCGAGTGGGGATCGAACCCACAACCAGTCGATTTACAGACACACTATGTGCCCCTACGCCACGACTGGCCTCAATTGTAGCTGGTATATATTAATTAAATTTTTAAAAAAATATTTACTCAAAATAAACCGTTCCCTATAAAAAGTCGAGTATATACGGTAAATAAACTGTTTGATGTTGTAAATTGGTTTTTATTTAAAAGGAGTAATATAGAATTTCGCAAATTACTTTGAAGTCCGTTAAATAAACTGAAATATATATAACTACTCGAAAAATCTCTATTCATTTTTTAAATTATTTTAGGCTGATAACATTTTATAAAGGCAGAATAAAATACAAGCGATTTACACGCGGCTTCGCCCGTTTAAAGTTACGGTTATATTAGTACCAAATTATACAAAATCTTTACATAAAGTGTAGCTATGTGCTATTTTGATGTATAAGCTATATTATTATAAACTTTCATCTAAATTTATATTTCCAATTCTTCGCTCTGGTGTCGAGGTTAAGCGCGGCGTTGAGTTCTGCCACTCAACACGCAATGCCTCCAGAAGCCGGCAGAAAGTGGGGAACGGAGTGTCCTAACACTAGGTTCCCTCTGCCTACCCTGCTGTGTGCGGGATACAGCGTGAAGCTAATTTAATTTTAATTTTTAGTTCATCTAAATCCGTTTAGTAGTTTATGCGTGAAATTAAAACAAACGTCCATCGTCACAAACTTTCACATTTATAATATTGGTAGGATAGGATAGGGTATTTGTGCCTCTATCCATAAATACAAGGCCTTCGTGGTGTAGCGGCACAGCGTATGCTTGTAAACGCACCGGCTGTAGGTTGGATCTCTACTTGGGAGAACGGAGTTTCCTAGCAGTCATGGTTTCCTCTGCTACCAGTGAGGTGAGGCCAGAAGTGGCACAGAGGTACAAAGTGTGACTGTTAACGCGACTGGTTGTGGGTTCGATTCCCACTCGAGGAAGTGAAATATTTATTTAAATTTATATTTTCATTTCTTCGATCTGGTGTCGAGGCAAAATGCGGCGTTGAGTTCCAATACTCAGCACGCTATATCTCCAGAATTCAGCGGAAAGTGGGGAACGGAGTGTCTCAATACAAGGTTCCCTCTGCCTACCCTGTTGTGTGCGGGATACAGCGTGAAGCTGGTTTTTTGATTCTCTGCTATCCTGCTATTTTTGGGATTCAGTGTGAAGCAATAAAATGATTGCATATTATTCATATATTACTATTAATGACATACCTATACTTATAAATGTAACTAAAAGGGAAATTAATTATTAATTTGTATAACTAACACATGTAGCTATCAATATATCATAACGGAACAATCGTTGTTAATACAATTATAAATGTACTATTGGACTCCGCGCTGCCCCACCCGCTTGAACTGTATTTATTTAAATTAAAATCAGCTTCACGCTGTATCCCGCGCACAGCAGGGTAGGCAGAGGGAACCTAGTGTTAAGACACTCCGTTCCCCACTTTCTGCCGAATTCTGGAGGCATTGCGTGTTGAGTGGCAGAACTCAACGCTGCGCTTAACCTCGACACCAGAGCGAAGAAATGGAAATTGTTATGGAACCCCCGGAATGTGAGCTTAACTCGCAATTGCCCGCTTTTTTATAAGTGTGTATACTTAAAATTAAAACAGATTCACCCTGAATGAGATTTGAACCTGCACTACATATTCCATAATACACTATTTTAGCATACATTTTCTTCAGTTGCTATGGATATTCCTATCAGTAATCATAGTTTGCTTTATGAACATTGAACGTCTATTGTTTAGTAAAGTTATTATAATACACTATTGTATACGCGATAACTGATAACTTGATATTGTTTGTTCCAAATTGCGTTATGTGCTTCCGTGTTTATTTTCGTAGATATGGAACAATTTTCTTCAAATTCTGGAGGCATTGCTTATTGAGTGGCAGAACTCAACGCCGCGCTTAGCCTCGACACCAGAGCGAAGAAATGAAAATGTACATTTTAAATAAATATTTCATCTCCTCGAGTGGGGATCGAACCCACAACCAGTTGGTTTTACAGTCACACTTCGTGCCGCTGCGCCACGACTGGCCTTAACACAAATATAGAAAATATATTTTTACTATTAAATGCAATTTAAGAGAGCGGAGTGACTTGGAATATTTTTTTTAACATTACGAAAAATGTTTAAAAATATATGATTTATTTTCACGCATATAGTATTTTAAGCAAAAAAAACTGATGCTTCGACACTCGATTTCTGATTTTTCGGGATGGACGGAGTAATGACGGAGTTCAAAGACGTTTTACATTTTGTTACTGGAACGTGGATAAAAAATATTATTTCTTCAAGTGGAAATGGAACCCACGACCGATGGTGTGCCACTATTGATATAGTATAGAAATATTTTTTCTATAGAAGAAATCAATTCTAAAAATATCTTTATTATAATAATCATAACACATTCAAAATTTTATAATTGTATATTGTTTTATAACTAAAATGATACTAAAACGATGTTCAAACTTCACTCAAAGGAATTTGAATTGAATTATTTACACTTCCCCGCACTTAATAAACAATACTTGAATTCTCACAGAGAGTGGAGAACGGAGTATCTAGACACTAAACTGTCTTTATATTGCATGAAGCTAAACATAACACCAATATTGATCATTAAGTTATAACATTTTGATCTGCAATCTCCTCTGAGGTTGCCATGACGACCAAAACCGCAAGGTGGGTGGGGAAGGTTCAGATTCGATTGGATATTTAATTCAATTTAACTATGAATTGAAGCCATCGTAGAGAAGGGGCACAAGCATGCGACTGTAAATGCGGCAGATTGGGGGTTCGATTTTCATCCGAGAAAATGTAATATTAAATATTTTCATTACCTCACCCTGGTAACGAAGTAAATTGTGGTGTTGAGTTTTATGCAGTATTTGGATGAAAGTGGGAAATGGAAGTGTCTTAATAAGAACGGAATATCTTAACTCTAGGCTACCAGGTTCCCTCTGCCTACCCTGCTATGTGCGGGATTCAGCGTGAAGTAGGATAATGCTATTAACTTATTTTTTATTTCTGAACAACGGCTCATAGATTAGTTTGGATTTAATTTAAATATTTTTTTAATAATTCTCCTCAGCGTTTCCTATTAAACCCTTAAACAAATTAATTTATACAAAAAATCTATGAAATATCTCTTATCCATTATTTTGTTGCATGGCATAGAATAAAGGATTTACTTATCTGTACTTCTATGTTATCTAAGCTAAAATAAAGCTGTTGATTTTGTTTGTTCGATGTAATCTTAGGAACTGCTGGTATGAATTGAAAAAATATTTTTATTTGATAGTATTTTTAGTATGAGGCCAGTGGTGGCGCAGTGGCACGAGGTGTCACTGTAAAACCGACTGGTTGTGGGTTCGATCTCCACTCGAGGAGATGAAATATTTACTTAAATTTATATTTCCATTTCTTCGCTCTGGTGTCGAGGTTAAGCGCGGCGTTGAGTTCTGCCACTCAACACGCAATGCCTCCAGAAATCGGCAGAAAGTGGGGAACGGAGTGTCTTAACACTAGGTTCCCTCTGCCTACCCTGCTGTGTGCGGGATATAGCGTGAAGCTGATAGTATTTTTTTCGAGTCGGACGGACGGTCCGCCGTCGGTAATATGTGTTGAGTAGAACCTAACGCCGCGCTTCTCTTTGTTACTAGAGCGAGTAAATTAAATATTTCATTCTTCTGAAATATTTAATTTGTTTTTGAAATATGTAATTTACACGTTTGTGTCCCTGCACCACGACGGTCTCTTTTACTACCTTTAAACGATATAACGATACTCGGTTACTTTAAGAAATTACTGTACCGTACAATTTTGCGGTAATAAAAACATACTCGTATGTTCACATATTATAATTTATTATTTTAGTACTATATTAAAAATAATATGGCGATGTTCGATATGAAACATCTTTATAACGTATGTTTGTAATAAAACATTTATAGTTTCACATGAAAAAGATATTCAAAAAAATATATTTTCCGAATATTTCGGGACTATATTATGTAAAGCTATAAAGATAAATACCGATCATCATTATAATTAAAAGCCTTTTTCAATAAAGCTACAGAAAGATAAAACTTTAGAAGTAAAATTACTGTTTATATTTGTTAATATTTATTAAGTTGAGGCCAGTCGTGGCGTACGAGCACACGCAAAAGATTGTGGGTTTGATTTGCGTGGGTTGGACTCGAAGAAATGTAAGATTTTATATATTTATTTCCTCGTTATTATAACAGGACAAAGAGTTCCGCCACTTAACACGCAATGCCTCCAGAATTCTATGGATATGTTTTAATGGACACGGAGTGTCTTAACACTAGGTTTCCTCTGCTTACCCTGCTATGTGTAAGATACAACGTGACGCTAAAAAAAATAATATGGTCGCGGCGTAGTGGGTTCGGTTCCCACTCCCGAGATGTACAACCACATATTACGAACTATTATATATATATAGGTATATACAGAAAGCAAGAACTTTTGTTCCAGACAGGCATACCGCAATTTATTATAGCGATTAATTCGATCTTCACCGACTCCAATATGAATTGATGTTCACTTCACAGCGACAAATGTTCCGTCAACAGAACCTGAGGTGGATGTATGGAGGATGTATATACGTCGTGTTTTCTAGACGTTTTGACCGTATTTTTAACCGATATCTGTAAAAGGAGGATTTTATAAATTCGACTGTTTTTTTATGATTATTACCTAAGAACTTTCGACTGGGTGAATTGGTATCGATGATTCTTTTATTGTATCGAAAAGAATATACTTCAAGGGTAGCTTTGACGAGCCAGCCTGTCTTCAGGAGAGTTAGACTGCCGCCACTTCTTAAAGGCACAATTCACCTACAGCACCTTCTGCACCTTTTCATTCCACCACCATGTTTTCTCTGTCGATGACACGTCCTTCCGTAGATAAGTCAAATACTCGCCTGCCTGCCGCAGTGATTACCGACTGAGCTCGATCCCAAGCATCCTAAGCAGCCTTAAATCAGTCCGCATCAGTCCATTCAGCAATCACCACTTGATCCGAGGTCTACGTCGGCCGTCTAGCTTTCACCTGAAATGTCCTTACAGTTATTAACCCTGCTCATATGACACCATCTGGTCAATAAGTAGACAAATTGAGTTGAGTGGAATCCGTTCTTATACGTAATAAGGTGCTAAGGATTTTTTTGGAAGAACGTTTTCACGACAGCCAGATCAGCTGCAATACAGGTTCTCAGAATATTTTCTCCCTCTGTATTGCAAAGACCGTGCCCAAGGAAATATGAAATACTGAAGTGAAATCCCCCACAAGTAAGACCATTTTGGTAGACGGTACAGCAAGTAGAACTCCTTCATACTGCTCCCAGAACAACTCCTTTTCGGCCGCCCTCAATCAGTACCCGCATCAAGCGTCCAGTGACGGTCAACTTCAAGGAGCTCATTCTTAAGCTCGCTCTGCTAGCGCCCCGCGAGACAAAATTGAACATGATATAATAACTATTTATTAAGGATATTTAACAGTATTTTTATTTATTTACAACTCAATGTGTCGCCACTACACATATTTTGCCTTTATAAAAAATTCGATCCGGTCGTGCCTTTATTATCTACCCTCTTTTACACGAGTTTGCTAACAATAGATATACAATATAACAAATAGGGAACGAAAACGTTTTTTTAACACAAGGTTGCGTAAAGGTAAAAAAAAGAATAATAATAAATAGTTATTTATTATATGTACATAGACAAGAATAATTAATTTTAATAAGCCTTTGCCAGAGCATATATGGGAATAGTCAGGTTTAACTCAAACTCGCTTACTGTAACAATGGGAGACATCGGCAACCATTGTTCTCACTATAATGCTTTACTCGAAAATGAATTTCCTACTGAAACCTATCATTTAAGCTGAAACTGCAGGTTTTCCTGTTATTTGGATTCCGTACTTAAATAGAATCGTATTATTAATACTGTCTGTTCGTCCGTCTGTCTGTTTGTCATCAGGTTGTATCTCGAAAACCGTGATTGTTAAACAGTCAAACTTTTCAAAGATTATTATTGTTTTTGTTGCTATGGGTCCGTAGCCAAATGGTAAAAATGAAATCCTATTACTAAGATTTCGCTGTCGTAATTTTCAGGACTGACTGACTTTAAATATATATACAACTTGTCTTCTTCTTATGGTAGTCAGATCCTCGTTCTGCGTCAAAGCTTTTAGAAGTTAAGTCACTGATAAAATATTTTAACTTTGAGTCGAATTTATTACTCATATATTGATAACAAAGTATCTTTCCGTGTTAGAGATTCCTCTTGGGTGTAAAAGTTTGCAAATTTTGTTCTAAAGTATAAGAATATGGATATGGATATGATACTTGTGTTATATTATAGTTTATTCCGGCTTTTTTGTATATGACTGGCAACTTATCCAGGACTTGCCCGGCTTTAGTTTTCCTTTTTTTGGAAGTAAATGTTTCTTTAACGGAAGTCCCACAAATCTCTCTTTACATACTCAACTAAATACAAGATTTTAAAGACGGAATGAGACATAGCCAAAGCAGGCTTACCGACAACTGCAACTTACAAACTAGCACTCACATATTTTTTTAGCTTCACGCTGTATCCCGCATATAGCAGGATAGACACAGAAAACTTAATTAAGACAATTCGGTCCTCACACACAGCCATGTTTTTCAAAACATTGCGTGTTGAGTGGCGGTATCCAAGCACCCGCTTTGTCTTTCTACCAAAGCAAAGAAATAAAAATAATTCATCATTTTTTAAAAAAAAATAAAAAATAGGATCGTGTGTGCAAATGTGATAGAACACAAGAAGAGGCCAGGCCAGTGGCGCAGGGGCACAAAGTGTGACTGTAAAATCGTCTGGTTGTGGGTTCAAGGAAATGGAATATTTCACATTTATATTTTCATTTGGTGGCGATTCAAAGCGCGGCATTTAATTCTGCCACTCAACACGTAATACCTCCAGAACTTGGCGGAAGGAAAATGGAGAACGGAGAGTCTTAATACTAGGTTCCCTCTGCTTACCCTGCTGTGTGCACGTAAAGCTTTATTTTTAATATTTTTTTAATTACCTAGATCTCCAAGAGGCGTGGGTTCAAACCGTCAAAATATTAAACGAAAAGTCAATAAAAATAAAATATCTACAAAATTACTTTATAATAATAACATCCATTGAAAAGAATCAACTATCTCTTGCCTTTATTAATACTTATTTTGACTTTTCAAATAGCGCCGAAGCCGTATCACATTCAATTACGAAAGAAGTGCTTCAGTAAAAAGAGGGCGAAATAAGGAATAATTTAATCTTGGCCTCTTGACATTTTGATCAAGCCGCAATGTCAACGTACTTATTACTTAGCTTTAGCAAATGAAAGTTTAAACAAAGGGACTGCTATGATAAAGTGGTTGAGAGGACATTTTTGTAAGGCACTATTTGGTTGGTGAATAAGTTGACTTGGCTCTTGTGGTTTTAATTAGTATATATTGTATTATTCTATTTATGGTATTATTTCTGTAAAATATATGAAGGATTAAGAAAACATTTTTTTGTTAGTGTGGAGAAATACATCTATATGTATTTATTCATAAAAATAAATAAATCAATAAATCAGCTTCACACTGTGTCCCGCACACAACAGGGTAGGCAGAGGGAACCTAGTGTTAAGACACTCCGTTCCCCACTTTCTGCCGATTTCTGGAGGCATTTCGTGTTGAGTGGCAGAACTCAACGCCGCTTTTTACCTCGACACCAGAGCGAAGAAATGGAAATGTAAATTTAAGTAAATATTTCATCTCCTCGAGTGGGGATCGAACCCACAACCAGTCGGTTTTATAGTCACACTTCATGCCGCTGCGCCACGACTGGCCTCAAAATAAATACTTAAAATTACCCAATAAAAGGATTAAATCCCAACAAACAGATAATAATATTCAAATAATAAAGAGAAAAGGCAGCCATTAGACACAGTTACAATTTCTTAAGTAAACGTAATTTTCGATAATACTCAATTCGGATGAATCATCTCCGCGCTAAATGGAAAACGCCTGAAATTATATAATTTCTTGCTGGATTTCTGATTTGGGTGAAAAGATTTTGTTCCACTAAATTTAAAGCTTTGACGTTACATTTTTTTTGATTAATCTTATATTGTAATTGAAGAGATGACAACGTTATCGTGGCGCAGTAGTGCAAGCGTGTTACTGTAAACGCGATGATTGTGGGTTCGATTTGCATTTGGGAGAACAAAATATTATACACACAATGCCTTGCGAAATCCGCTGCAAATGGGCAACGGGGATGCTTTTTTTTACTTTTTAGGGAACAGGGTACTTTTTTACTTTTTTCCCAAGTTCCCTTTGCCTACCCTTTTATATAGCGGGATTGTAAGAAAAATTCTGTAAATGAATTAAATGTATAATACTTAAAATGTAATCGTTTCCAAATTTAAAAAAAATGTACAGATGAAACTGACAGGTTACTACGCGCGTTCGTCTACGTTACAAGTGTAGAATGTTTCACGGTCTATTCTGCATAGGCAGAGGGAACCTAATAAGGACCGGAGGATGTAAACTTTGAGGAAAGCGGAGAACGGAGTGTCTAGACATTGAGTCATGTATGGCGGAACTCATCACCGCACTTTCCCGAAAAATCCACAGGAACGAGAAAAAAAAGATTTAACATTTTATATTTAGCTACTATTAATATAAATAAATAACCAAATATTACAAATCTAGAAATAGTAGTAGAATATTATGTAAATGTCTAATATATAATATGTAAATATCTACACAGACCAAGTAACCCCTTTAAATGGAAAGCCACCCTTACACCCTTTAACTGTAATGTCAGAATTCTTGGGAAGGGTGCGGTATTTTGTTATTTATTACATCACTGATACGTTCACGTATACAGCACGTCTTAATAAATCACAAGAAGTTCTCAAGTCAGAAGAAATGTGTTTTTAGTTATTTTCACGCATTATTTAAGAGAAGTCGTCGTAGAAAGATAAAATTACCTAAATATAAATATATATTTTTAACTTCACGCTGTATCCCGCACATAGCAGGATAGGCAGAGGGAATCAGGGAATTAAGTTCTTTCTAATACGTGAGACATTGCGTGTTGAGTGAGAGAAATCAACTCAACTCAAAGGAGAAACACGTTCCTTCGAGTGGAGATCAAACCCACAACCGTTGTATTTATAGTGGTACCCTAGTCCCTAATGTGTCACGACTACCTCTAAATATATCTTGTAAAATATAAAATAAAAATTTTTTATACAGGTTAATGTCTTTTGTTAGAAGAAACAGAAGTCAAAAAAAAGTCTTTAATTTCATTTAAAAGTAAAAATTAAAAATATATTTTATTTATAAGTGAGCATATTTTTCTACTAAAGAATATTATAAATATTATGGTAAAGTGTGAAATTTTACAATCAGAATTTATCGTAAGCTATACAAATATTATAACGATAATATTATTATCTATACCTACATTAATATTATAAAGTTTAAAAGTGTGTTTGGTAGAACGTGCTAATCTCAGAAACTACTGGTTCAAATCAAAAAATGTTTTGTTTAAGGTAGTCCACTTACTGAGGTGGCTCTAAGAGATTTACCTGACGTCACAACAAATAGGAGCGAAATGACATCGATAAATGTTCCAAAGAGCTTCCGTTGTGTGATGTGTACTCTTAGTTATTTCCACGTAACCATGCAGGCGAAGCCCACAAATAATATCAGTTTCACGTTGTATCCCGTAGACAGCAGAGTCGGTAGAGAGTGCCTAGTGTTAGGGCACTCCGTTCTCGACTTTCCGCCGAATTAACACAGGTCCCAGCATTAACTCTTAGAATCTTCTAGATGGGCATACTTTTTAAGGTAAATTTAGTGCAAATTGTATATATATGTTACCGGACAAACCCGATTTTAGGACAAACTAGTTTGGACTAGGATGTTCTAGTTTTTCCTGACCACACTAGGATAAACTAGTTTGGCCTTATTGATTACAGGCTGAACTGGTTTGGCCTAATAGCGTTAGGATAAACTAGTTCAGCCTGGTAGAACTGTTAGGTTAGGTTAGGTTAGGTATTTTTTTTTTTTTATAATGTTGAATACTTGCAACCTCCGTCGTGGAGAACGGAGACTTT
>JAATLQ010026564.1:0-28909 GCA_013421005.1 Heliconius erato x Heliconius himera | reverse complement strand
AAAAAAGCACGAAACACGTGTTCAATAAAATATTTTTAACAGTCTGAATTTAAATTTTTATAAAAATCGGTGGCATTTTAAAGATTTTTCCATATAAATTTTCAACCCCTTATTTGAATCCTTAGGGGGTGAATTCTTAAAAACCATGAAACACGTGTTCAATGAAATATTTTTAAGAGTCTGAATTTCAAATTTTATAAAAATCGGTACAGATTATTTTTTTTTTCTATACAAATTTTTCAACCCCTATTTCATCCCTTTAGGGTTAAAATTTTTCAAATTCCCTTCTTAGTGGATGTCCAGAATATGAAAATAAACATCTGCCCAAATTTCACGTTTCTACCATCAGCGGTTACGGCTCTGCGTGCGTCTTACCTCAGTCAGTCAGCACAAGTCCTTTTATATATATAGATTAATATTTTTATTTCTTCGCTCTGGCACTAAATCAAAAAGCCCAACGTTAAGTTCTGCCATTTAACTACTAATGCCTCTCAAATTCGACATAACGTGGGGAACGGAGTGTCTTAATATCATATGGGATACAGCGTGAAGCTTAAGTTACTTAGTTACAATAAAATAAACCAGTTAAAACTAGTAAATGCTTGAAACTTTTATTACTTTTACAGTAGTAGCTATCTAATCAAGATATTCTCAACTCTTTTTCTTCTACAGATATTATTAGATTAAAACACGTATTTACAATATAAAATTAGATTAAAACACGTATCTATGGCCTGAAATACGAAGCAATACTTTATAATTATTTTTAATAATTTTTAAAGTGCTATTCCACACTTAGGAAAGAAAAATACTTATTTAGAAAACGTATGAAAAATTTAATGTAGCGGGAATCAAACCCGCGCTTCGTGGAAACATAATTACCTGGCTAATTTAGCACGTCGCCGTAGACAACATATTACTGTTAGCGCCAACAATGGAAAGCCGAAAATACACGATACTATCGGTACAACAATCGACTCGGGCGTCACTGAAATAAAAGCGTACGGGTCATTTGATGACATCCATTGACAAAGAAACAAAGGAAAGAGGGTATTTGGGACAAAATATATATAAATTTACAGTGTTATAATGCTTGCGGGTATTTCAGCAAAATTTTATGTGGTTCGCTTGATCGTAGGGACTTTGCGGTGGGAGGCAAAATATTGGGTACGCAATTATCAACAATGTGATGGAAATTTATTTATTTTGTACAAATTTTATTAATTAAATGAAACCTTAATTATATATAGAAAGTTTAATATTTATTTATTAAACTTTGTATGTATAATTTATATTTGAGGCCAGTCGTGGCGCAGGGGCACAAAGTGTGACTGTAAAATCGACTGGTTGTGGCTTCGATCCCCATTCGGAGAGATGAAATATTTATTTAAATTTATATTTCCATGTCTTCGCTTTGGTGTCGAGGCAAAGCGCGGCGTTGAGTTCTGCCGCTCAACACGCAATGCCTCCAGAAGTCGGCAGAAAGTGGGGAACGAAGTGTCTTAACACTAGGTTCCCTCTGCCTACTCTGCTGTGTGTGGGATACAGCATGAAGCTGATTTTTTAAAAGTTTAATATTTGTTTTTTAAAAATGGAATAACTAAGTTTTTGTTTTAATTTGATAAATATATAAATTAGACTGCACTAAGGGAAGAACTAATCTGCCATGTTGTGCTAAGGAAATAGTGACAGTGCATTTTATAGAACATTATATACGAAACTACTTCTCACCAGTTGGATAAATGATGATAGGCGGTCGTTTGTTCCCATTGCCCGATTTGGAAACCACAATAATGTTGCTGGGGGCCGCCGTTGTTGTAGATGTTGTAGTAGTCCCAGGAAATCTTTCTAGAAGCGTCGACGAGTTTACTGTTGATGTCCGAGTCATATTGTCGGTCTATGGATACAAATTACGAAATATAATAATGAATAATAAATAATGAGGTCAGTCGTGGCGCAGGGGCACAAAGTGTGACTGCTAAATCGACTGGTTGTGGGTTCGATCCCCACTCGAGGAGATGAAATATTTATTTACATTTATATTTTCAGTTCTTCGCTTTGCTGTCGAGGCAAAGCGCGGCGTTGAGTTCCGCCACTCAACACGCAACGCTTCCAAAATTCGGCTGAAAGTAGGTAGCGGAGAACTAAACTAAAAAATCTTTTTTAACTTATACATACATATAAATATAAAAAGTTAACGTAACTTAAACTGTAACGAAATTACCTTAACATCCATTTTAGTTCATAAGCTAATAACTAATGCACAAATCAGGGTTGTACTACCGAATAGCTAACGAGTCCCCCGAGTAAGTGCTTTGTTACATATAACATAGTTTCCTCTTTAAGTAAAACAACGCAGAAAATGAAAATTAGTTAGCTAACTATATAATCTTTACTTGAAAATTGAAATTTTAGAACGTAATAGGTAAAAAGATATATCGACGGACCCTAGGTAAAGTATGGAAATTGAAACATCGCAAATTTCTTTTACTGCTGATTGGAACTATTAACCAGTCTTCGCTACTAATGCTAGAACAATTGAGGCTAGTCGTGGCGCAGCGGCACGAAGAGTGACAGTAAAACCGACTGGTTGTGGGTTCGATCCCCACTCGAGGAGATGAAATATTTACTTTAATTTATATTTCCATGTCTTCGCTATGGTGTCGAGGTTAAGCGCGGCGTTGAGTTCTGCCACTTAACACGCAATGCCTCCAGAATAGGGCAGAAAGTGGGGAACGGAGTGTCTTAACATTAGGTTCCCTCTGTTTACCCTGCTGTGTGCGGGAGGGTGTGTATACGCTACATTGTAACAATATTTTTTTACTAGTTTTTTGTGGTGTCATGAAGAAATTAAACTATTATATTTACAATCAGTGCAGATTACTTAGAGCTTAAATGTTATAACGTCCAATCTTTATTAAATTAAAATAAGCCCGTGAAGATTAAACGGCGCTTCTTCTTAGATATTCAGGTTATTATTTTCTTTAATAATAAGTCCATATATAAGTAAGACAAAAATATAATATAAGTTAAAAATATAAGTATTTTTTTGGTCTTGGAGTTCTACAGCACTTAGGCATGCTTCACAATATTAATAGTATTATTATCGATAAAAAATTGAAAACAGAAAAATGCAACTATATATTATCTACAAGTTATACATCTTTGTTATTATGGAGCATACACTGTATCTCCAAAATTATATTTTTTTATCTAAATGATATAAGATGAATGACGAGAGAAGTAGTGAGAAAAAAGTTAAGAACAAGAGAAAGTTCTTCAATATCCGATACAATAGAGACCAATTATTTTTGTATATTTATTTATTTATTTATATAAAGTTTGCTGGCGGCTATTACATTGTAGGGTTATTCAAATTACGCGAAATTCTTGCCGGTTGAAAGCAAATATTTGCTGTGTTCGGCTTTACAACAATTATAATTAAAAATTAATTTTAAAATTCCTTAATACGAAGAAAATATAGAACATGAACATTTACATAACAAATAACAGCTGTATAAACAAGTTAGAAAATTTAATCATATTTATTTAGTATGTAGAGATCAGTCGTAGCGCAGTGGCATAAAGTACGAATGTAAAACCGACTGGTTGTGGATTCGATCCTCGCTCGAGGAGTTGAAATATTTACTTAAATTTATATTTCCATTTTCGCTCTGGTGTCGAGGGAAAAGCGCGGCGTTGAGTTCTGCTACTCAACGCGCAATACCAGAATTCGGCAGAAAGTGGGGAACGGAGTGTCTTATAACACTAGGTTCCCTCTGCCTACCCTGCTGTGTGCTGGTTACAGCGTGAAGCTGATTTATTTATTTAGTATATAAATGTAATAAGTCAAATAGTATTAAAAAGAAAACTTCATTTATTATAACTACCTTATCACAGAAAGGGTTGGGCGATCGGTTCTTTGTCAATACGAGCTCAAAGCCGACCAATATTAGTATCGGAATGAAATGGATATTTACTTTGATATCTATAACGCTGGTTGTGAGATAATTTTATTTGCCAAAACTTGAGAAAGACAGTCGAAAATTCGTAATATTTTGTCAGTTTTGTTGGTAATATTGACAGGCAGAAAATAAAGACAATCATATTATCTTGAATTGGCAGAAACCTAGACAATTTTTACTTTGTTTTCACTTACTTTTAATTGAATTGAATTCCTATTTGTTACTATTTCAAAGGGTTTTCATCTCACATTTTGTAATTAAGAAAAATATTGAAATTTCCTATAAAAATGCAGATTTATAGTATTAAGTCTCCAACTTTCTCAACAGTGCCCACAGCGTGTCGAGTGGTCGTCTCCTACAATAATCCACTCACATAATGACCCACTCCCAATTTTTATAGTAAGATTCTATCGACCCAGGAACATGCAAAAACTTGTGCAAAGATCGGAAAGGAAGAGCGAAAAACGCGCCGGCCTTATATCTGAAACACATATACTCTTATTTCAAGCTATTCGTCGATAACTTTATATAATTGGGTTCAAAGATATGCAACCAAAAGAGAAGAGAAGATGAAGAAGTGCCATGCCATAATGTATGGCAAAAAATGCCATGACACTTCTTCACAAAATCTGGCAAAATCGTGGAATTTCCAGGAACGCGTAATCAAAAGAAGAGAGAAGCAACGCATGCATGATGCCTTTAAAATGAGGTGCTGGAGGCCCATGTTACAAATACCAAGGCATTTGTTGTGACTGCAAAACGCACAAATGAGTCCATACTTTCTGCCCACTATATTGGGAGAAAAGGTGACGAAAGCTCGGAACGGTTAGTCGTTGTTGAGAATGCTTAAGGGAAGGCCGATCACCAGGACGATGGACCGATCAACTAAAGACTGAGAACCTCTCTTACAAATTTGACGAGGTGGTGAGGATGGATCGTCATAGATGGCAAAAAATCATTCGTGCTCCTGAGACGACCATCAGTCACGATGGATACGACTTACAAGACTGTCGACCCACATATCTAAAGTAATAACCTTTTTTTCTCCTTTTCTTAACCAAGCAGCATCCACGTGGATTCATTTAACCACGAAGCTAGCAAATGACAGGCTTCGATAAAAACTATCGATCACATTAATTATTTATTAAATGATTATGTTTATCTAACATCATTCATTTTCATACTTGGCAGGTCTAATATTTTAATCTCGCGTGAATTCACGTGTTTTGTTTAAACAGTGCTAAATTATGTTTTACTATGTAAATGTTACATTATTTGTCTGGTAATGAAGAAATACTTATAGATGAGTAGATAGAGTAATTAATGTTAATATTTAAAAGAGTACGTAGAATCATTATCATATTTAGGGTTGTGTGCCTACAATGTTGAAATTGATACAGAACCCTTGGTACTCGAATCCGACTCGCACTTGACCTAATTATATAATTTAATTATTTTGGCAAGTCTTGTCGCAGAGGCTCAACGTGTGACTGTAAACACGACTGGTTATGGATTCGATCCCCACTCGAGGAAGTGAAATATTTTTTACATTTATATTTTCATTTCTTCGCTCTGGTGTCGAGACAAAGCGCGGCGCTGAGTTCCGCCACTCATCATGCAATGCCTCCAGAACTTAGCGGACAGTGGGGAACGGAGTGTCTTAACACTAGGTTCCCTCTGCCGACCCTGCTGTGTGCGGGAAACAGCGTGAAGCTGATAAAATAACAATTATTTAGTAATAATTCATATACAGAACGGCAGACATAAATTTATGGATTATGTCAAGTAAATAAAATAAACAAACTGACACTACGCTTTTAGGTATAGTGGAAAAGATTGTTCAGTATTATGGATAATTATCACCACTTCGGAGAGGTCACCATAATAGAGAGCCATTAATTGGAGGCACGATAAATAAGCAGGCTATATAGCTAATAGCCTACCGCCATAAATCCTCCATTAGTACATACGCAGAAGCATAACTAGCATTGCTAATATATGTCTAATGTATGACCAAGGATTAGTTTTTATTAGTAAAATATAAGTCGTAGCGTTTGACATATTAATTAAAAATAAATAAATAAATCCGCTTCATGCTATGCACAGCACAGCAGAGTAGGCAGGGGAAACCTGGTGCTAAGACACTCCGTTCCTCACTTTCCGCCGAATTCTGGAGGCATTGCGTGTTGAGTGGCGGAACTCACTTGAGCGAAGAAATGGAAATATAAATTTAAATAAATATTTCATCTCCTCGAGTGGGGAACGAACCCATAACCAGTCGACTTTGCAGTTACACTTTGTGTCCCTGTGCCATGACTCGCCTATATTAAATTAGCTTCACGCTGTATCCCGCACACAGCAGGGTAGGCAGAGGGAACCTAGTGTAAAGACACTCCGTTCCCCACTTTCTGCCGAATTCTGGAGGCATTGCGTGTTGAGTGGCAGAATTCAACGCCGCGCTTAACCTCGATACCAGAGCGAAGAAATGGAAATATAAATTTAAATAAATATTTCTCCTCCTCGAGTGGGGATCGAACCCACAACCAGTCAGTTTTGCAGTCACACCTCGTGCCGCTGCGCCACGACCAGCCTATATTAATTTAATAAAAATAATATTTCATTTCTTCGAGTGGAAATCGAACCCACTATCTGTCGGGCTAACAGTCACACTTGTGTCCCTCAAAAATCAATACGTACTATTGTATTATAGCGTGATATCCAATTTTAATTAAACTTTCAGTTATGCTCGATGCTCCAGTAAATTTGATTTTTTCTGTCATAGTTCAAACGAGATCTGTATGAAAGCATCAAAAATAGTTCTCGTGTCAGAGAGTAATATTTGAAAAAAAATGTTTACTCTATAAAACATAAAAGACTGCGGTATAAAGAGCAAAGCTTCACAAAATTTTATTGTATGGTGGATCATTTTTTTAATGTCAACCAGCCAAAAGTAGAAGTTTGACCTTTACGGTTGAGGAAAGTTCAGTCTGTTTTATAGATAAAGTTTCTAATTTTTTTAACTTGATAATTTTTTCCACAAAAGAAGTCCAAGCGATAAATCACTCTTCTATATTTTCAAATACTTATGCATTGCAATATAATTACCTAATTAAAATACTTTGCTTCATGAACTGGATGAGGTAAACGAAATGGTTTTCAAATAGATATAAAAACCACCACCTTTCTTGCCGTGTATTCCCGGCTTAGAATAGGATTACCCTGGTACTGATGGTGTCGTAAGAGGCTCTCACGTCGCCAGACGCCTGACCGGATCGTTACTACTCTATTACGATGGAGAATCCCTACCCGAGTCCTCAAACTCAAGCCGCCCTTCGAATTCTGGGGAGCGCACTGTACCGCGTTACAGACAATGCAAACGACGCGTACGTTCTACGGCTACCACGCTTAACGTGGACTTTAGTAAACATCGTGTTCGAGTCTATGCATTCCTGTACAGATCCAATAGTGGTAATACAGAAACGGATCGGTTCATGGAGCTCATGCAATCATGCTCATGCAAGCTCTGATCTGCATAACCCACTGCTGGGCTGCGGCTATCAAAAGCAAGGTAGAGGGCCTGGCAATTAGTTTGTACATGGCGAAGGCCTACAAATGAGTGTGGCATGGGGCGCCCCTTGTAAAACTTGCATCCTACGAGAATTTACGCAAGTGGATCGCCAGCTTTATTATTAGGCGCAGCATTAAGGTCGCTGCCGACGTCTTTTGCTACTAATATATGCCCGTGAACGCTGGCGTCCCCCAAGGCTGCGTGTTGTCCTAGGCTGTTTTACAGAAAAGACTTGATTTGAAAGTTTCTGAAGTAAGGAGCTCTAGAATTCACTTCATATATGAATAAAATCCGTATTTTATAGGTACGAATTGCTCGGAAACAAATTTAAATTTACTAACTCAAATAACAATAAACTTTCGCCAGTATTGAATTTCCTTCTTCAGTGCCTGCGTAAATAATATAGTTAATATGTGTTGCTACGATGAGCAGGCTATGGAAATCAACACATTATAATGTAAATTAAAAAAAATGTATGTAGCTGATGTGTTCAATTTCAAATGGTTTTTTTTAAATAATAATATCATAAATAATATTTATTTTAACTGAGGCCAGTCGTAGCGCAGCGGCACAAGGTGTGACTGTGAAACCGACTGGTTGTGGGTTCGATCCGCACTCGAGGAGATCAAATATTTACTTACATATATATTTCCATTTCTTCGCTCTGGTGTCGAGGCTAAGCGCGGCGTTGAGTTCTGCCACTCAACACGCAATGCCTCCAGAATTCGGCAGAAAGTGGGGAACGGAGTGTCTTAACACTAGGTTCCCTCTGTCTACCCTGCTGTGCGCGGGATACAGCGTGAAGCTAATAAAAAAATATCTTTATCGTATTTTTATTCCAAATAGCTTTTACGGTACACAAAATTTTAAATAACAAAGTTGTGCTGTAGCTCTATAAATAAAGCTTTCGGGGCACTTAAAGCTAATGTAAGTTGGTTAATTAAAAGTGTTTTCATATTTGTATGACATAATTACTATATAACATGTGGATGTAATTAGTCGTCATAGGTATTCTTGTAGAATATATATAATTTTGTCGAAATTAACATAAAGGAACCTTTTAATTTTTTATAGTAAATGGAATAGAAAACAAATTTTGTTTTGTTTTATAAATTCGACTCTTCACATAAATTTGTTATATGTTAAAAATCAATAATCAAATAAAAATAATTTACATCAACAAATAATGTACCTTTGAGATGTACGATGCTTTAAATATTTTTTCTGACGTTGTTTTTACGTTAAATGTTACACGTTATTTGTACATATGAGGCCAGTCGTGGCGCAGCGGCACAAAGTGTGACTGTAAAACCGACTGGTTGTGGGTTCGATCCCCACTCGAGGAGGTGAAATATTTACTTAAAATTTATATTTCCATTTCTTGGCTCTGGTGTCGAGGCAAAGCGCGGCGTTGAGTTCTGCCACTCAACACGCAATGCCTCCAGAGTCCGGCAGAAAGTGGGAAACGGAGTGTCTTAACTCTGCCTACCCTGCTGTGTGCAGGATACAGCGTGAAGCTGATTTATTTATTTATTTTATTTGTACATATGTAAAAAAAACTGCGTCTAGTAATCTGTCTTAGAAACAACAATTAATTTTAATTTTTACATATAAGTTTAAATGTTTTATATAATTTGTTATATTCTAAAGACATTCTCTATTGCTTCACGGAGCCTAACACTACGGTTTGTCTAACAAGGTCGGTCATCTATGCTATAAATATAAACATTCCCCCATTGACATATTTTAACTGCAACATGAAGAATATTTATAGAAATTTTTATTTTCAACATTGTTTCATTTTAATATATTTGACTAAATCACGTTTTATCTCGTGTTAAGACATTTCGTTTTCAACTTTTTGCTTGATTTCGAGATTTTTGAATATTTTAGAGATCTAAATCTGAATTTCCTTTGCTTAACTCGCTTTTGATAAGGGAATTGCATATATGCTGGCTTTGTTATGCGAATTTATTGAGATATCTATATTATTTTCTATGAATGTCGTCATAATCATATTATTAAAGAGGACGTTTAAACTAGCTAACTAGCGCTCCTAGTAATTTGTGAAAAATGTAAGATTAATACATACATTGAGGCCAGTCGTGGCCCAGGAGCACAAAGTGTGACTGTAAATACGACTAGTTGTGTGTTATTTACATACTACATTTATACTTCCATTTCTTCGCATGCTGCTCTGCGTGAAGCTGATTTATTTGATTTTCTTAATTAATACATACATAACATCTTAAATCTTTTTTTACATCTATGTTCTCTAGGTAAAGCTCGGAAGTAAAAAATCGTAAATGTATTCGCTTTTCAACTATTAAAAAGTGTAGATTTAGTTTTTTTTTTTCAAAATAAAAAAAAATGTAATTTATGTGTTTTTTAAACGTGTTTGTAATCGAAAATTGCCTTTGTTAATAATTCCAGCAGCTTCATGCTGTATTCCGCATACAGCAGGATAGGCAGAGGGAACCTAGTGTTAAGACACTCCGTTCCCCACTTTCTGCCAAATTCTGAAGGCATTGCGTGTTGAGTGGCAGAACTCACCTTTAACATCAACGCCAGAGCGAAGACATGGAAATATAAATTTAAGTAAATATTTAATTTCCACGAGTGGGGATCGAACCTACAACCAGTCGGTTTTACTGTCACACTTTATGCCGCTGCGCCACGACTGGCCTTAATAATTCTAGTAATAGTAGTGTAGACTGGCTAATAGTTCCAATCAACAGTAATAGAAATTTGCGATGTTTCAATTTCCATACTTTACCTAGGGTCATTCGTTATATCTTTTTCCCTATCTTTTTACGTTCTAAAATTTAAATTTTCAAGTAAAGATTATATAGTGAGGTAACTAATTTTAATTTTCTCCGTTGTTTTACTTAAAGAGGAAACTATGTTATATGTAACAAAGCACTTACTCCTGGGACTCGTTAGCTGTTTCGGTAGTACAACCCTGATTTGTGCATTAGTTATTAGCTTATGAACTAAAATGGATGTTAAGGTAACCTGGTTACATTTTAAGTTTAAGTTATGTTGACTTTTTATTTTTATTTGTATGTATAAGTTAAAAAAGATTTTTTAGTTTAGTTCTCCGCTACCCACTTTCAGCCGAAGTTTTTATACATTGCGTGTTGAGTGGCGGAACTCAACGCTGCGCTTTGCCTCGATACCAGAGCGAAGAAATGAAAACATTTTTTTTTGTCGAATGGGAATCGAACCAACAATCTGTCGGGTTTACAGTTCCGCTGTGCCACGACTGGCCTCGACTGTTCTAGTTTGGTTTATATCAAAAGTGTGTTAGATATTTATGTAATAACTTAGGGTCAAGTAAATATGCATACAAGAGGGTAAGCAGAAAAACAGTGTTAAGGTACTCAGTCCTCCTTTAGTACTTCATTTTGAGATATAAAGTATTGAATAGCCAAACCAAACGTATTAAAAAAATAACATAAAAAATCCTTTAAGTGTGGATTGAACCCACAACCATCGTCCTTAAAATCTCGAAATGATTACTTAATATCAGAACAGTTTTAATTTGCATATAATAAATATTCCCTTAAGTGTGGATTCTCACACTCAATGAAGCAATTCTTTTAACAAGTAAAATTTATTTAAAGTTGGCGACTTAAAAGAATATTGCAAAGTTTCTAAAATACAATTTTACTTTTATTATGTGAAAGTCGAAGTTATATAGCTTTTTAATGAAACAAACGTGGCAAAAGACTGAGAAGGACGTAAGATTTTTCGTAAATATGCTTCAAATCGATAATCTTTTATATAGTCTTTTACATACAATGGTAGAGCAGAATGGTAGAGACACTTTATAAATTTGTAGTAGTACATAGCAGGGTAAGCAGAGGGAACCTGGGAACCTAGTGTTAAGACACTCCGTTCCCATTAATCACTTCTGTGCCCCACTTTCCGCCGATTTCTAGAGGCCTCAACGCCGCTAACTTATTATTCATTTAAATAAAATTTAATTTATTTTTTAACTATACATTATGCAATTGTATAATAATCGAATTACACTTAACAACAATCTCTTTTAAAGATTGCATAATCACACATTAGCTGAAATATTTTTTGTATCAGTTCAAAGCGTTTAATCTTTTAAGACTATTGAATGTATCGCGATAGATATATTTCTTGAATAAAATATATTTTTTTAAATTTAAGTTCTTGAAAAATTTCATATAAGGTTAGTAACAGTAGATTCTATTACATATTTTATTAATTTTGAATCTGTCAGTTATTAGATATTTAAAATAATTTATAATAGTAGAGGCCATCGTGGCGCTGGGGCACAAGCGTGTGACTGTTGTGAGTTTGATTCCCATTTGAGAAATGAATTATTATTTATTAATATTTCAATTTCTTTGCTGTGGTACCAAAGCGCGGCGTTAAGTTCCGCCATCAACACGCCACGCAGTGGCTCAAAAAATTGGTGGAAAGTGGGAAATGGAGTATTTTAACACTAACTTTCCTCTGCCCTGGTATATAAAAATAACATTTTTAAGCTTTTGTATACTATAAATAACTTATTTTGTCCATTTCCAGTAGAGTTATTAGAACAGTAAATATAATTATTATTTATTCATCATGCCAAAGCTTTTATAAAACACAATATAAACACCATTTTTCATTTTGTTTATAATCAAATTTCAGTTTCCACCATACCAAGATACTAAGAAAAATGTATACTTTGTTGAATAATTTTATGCTGAAGTAACAAGACGATAACTTCCCTTCGCTACGTAGAAGTACCTACCTCAGTTTTTAATTGAATATGCTATCTCGCCGAAGGCAACAGTGAATAAATATAATATTTTTTCTTGGTGTGTTTTCCTCTAGGTCAGGGATTCCCAACTTTTTCTTGATCAAGGACCACTTTTATATCATTCTCGGTAGCAGGGACCACTATGCATGTAGGTATAATAAAAAATAACTGAGATAATTAAACAGAAACTTCGTCTCACCATCCCCAGTCATTATATTAAAATCGTTCGCGTACCACATTTAGGCTTGGACCACTGGTTGGGAACCACTGCTCTAGGTAATATCAAGAAATTATGGTAGACACTACACACACATTAGCAATGGATTTCTTAGATTAATGTGAAATAGTATACATAGTTGTGACTGTAAAACCGACTGGTTGTGGGTTCGAGTTCCCCACTCGAGGAGATGAAATATTTACTTAAATTTATATTTCCATTTCTTCGCTCTGGTGTCGAGGTTAAGTGCGGCGTTGAGTTCTGCCACTCAACACGCAATGCCTTTAGAATTCGGCAGAAAGTGGGGAACGGAGTGTCTTAACACTAGGTTCCCTCTATCTATCCTGCTGTGAGCGGGATGAAGCGTGAAGCTGATTTATTGATTAATTTGATTTGATTTTAGTATACATAATGGTGGTGGTGGTGGTGTAGTTTGTGGTGGTTGGTTAGTAAGTACATAGGTACATAAAAGAGTGAACACTCATGTTGTGGTTTTCAATACCACTTAGATTCAATTATAGCTAGATTTGAAAATTGCAGATGGAGAGCACTTTATTAATTATTCTCCGTTTTCCATTTTCAAATTTTACCTTTTCCCATTTTCTAATTTAACGATGAATATTAATTATGAATATTAATTAATATTCATACACATAAACTATAATGTAATAGATTTTAAAATTAAATCACATATCAAGGATTACATAGCTGGTAAATATAAATATATCACGAATTTATAAATCAATGTATATTTTACAATAGAAGGCTTTTATTTTAAAGACCATTTTATTTCAAAACTAAATAACTAATATATATATTTTTATGTTTCATTTTCATGAGCTTATTTTAAAATTGTGCTGTTTAGAAATATTGCAGAATTTACTAAAATACTTTAACGATATTCACTAATAGATATTCACTGAAGGATATATTTACATATTTCATGCAATATTTACCACCTCACTCGCTAGTTAAAAGCAGATGTTTTAAAGCTTATATGCATTCCAGTATGAAAAGGAATACTTACCAATAAAAGAAAAAAAAGTATTATAAATAATATATTTCTATCGATAATAATTAATTAGCACTGGCAAATAAAAATACATTTTAATAACTTAACAAACCATGTAAACGAATGTATGCGGATCGTTTGGGAACGGATACCAAGAAGCGAGCGTCCCGACGCTCAGCCCTCGGTAAACTGGGGCTCAGTACTCAGGAATGAAACTGAGACCGAACCGACACTATGGATGCATTTCGACCGGCGACCCGAATTCTCACTCTCTATTAATAAGAATTCCAATTTTTGGCCAACAAACTCCTTTAATAGAAAGATTTGGAACGGAAGGCGTGAAAAAGTTTATCGTTTGTTTCCATTGGGGGTGGCATTGTTTATTGAAGGGGTTCGGGTTAGATTAGACGAGTTCTGCGATTGGTAAATAAATTTTGGCTGTCGATGGACGGGATTGTGTTGTTTCTTTTCTTTTCTTTTATTTTTTAACTTTCATCCAATTTATAGTGTTCAGTTTGTAGCCAATTTATCTATTTAAAAGAAAAAGAATAGCTTTTCACAGTATTCTAAAGTATAATATATTTCGGTTTTTGAATATTGCATGTACATTTCACAATACAACCGAGCAGTAAGCCTTACAAAGTAAGAGGTATAGGCATCTAGTACGACTGCATTGTCTGGATAGACTAGTGCCACTGCAATGACCGGATTGACTGAAGTATTGTAGAGCAAGAGGAAACATTTAATATGTTCCCATTGTTATAGAGATAGAAAAATTATAGCGTAAAATCACAGTTGCTTCCGTGATTCTTTCATATCTATTTTTTATGGTCTAGTATGAGTAAAAGCAGGCAAATCTTTTTTGTAATATTATAACATTAAGATTAATATATATGAGGCCAATCGTGGCGCAGGGGCACAAAATGTGTCTGTAGAACCGACTGGTTGTGGGTTCGATCCGCACTCGAGGAGATGAAATATTTACTTAAACTTATATTTGCATTTCTTAGCTCTGGCGTGGAGGGACAAGCGTGGCGTTCAGTTCTGTCACTCAACACGCAATGTCTCCAGAACTCGGCAGAAAGTGGGGAACGGAGTATCTTAATACTAGGTTCTCTCTGCCTACCCTGCTGTATGCGGGATACAGCGTGAAGCTGATCAATATATTTAAAGCAACCCTTTAAACGAATTAAACAGATTTAAGAAATTCATCAAAAATGAATGAATGACATTTTCATTGAAAATAATTTTATTTATGTATATTTTTTTATTAAATTATCTTGTTAAGAACTCTTTTAACATTATTAAGCAATATAATAAAATAGAATGTATAGCATAGCATAATGCATCACTGGCATAGTGTAATTAAGGTTCAGTCTTATCTTTCTTACGCGGAGACGTTTTGTTGTAGATGATATATTTCTACCCTGTTATGAACAAAAAATAAAAATATTGTTTTTACTTATTAAGAAAATGTATAAAAATTTGAACGTAGCGGGACTCGGACCCGCGCCTCCTGGAAACCTGATTTCGAGGAGGCGCGGGTTCGAGTTCGAGTTTTTTTTACTTCCCGCTGCATCTCGAAAATAACAGAGAAGACAGAGGGAATGTGGGAACCTAGTGTTGAGATATTTCCATCAAGGCATTTCAGTTCCACACTTACCCTTACCGCCGAATTCTTGAGACATTGCGTGTTAAGTGACTAAACTCAACGCCACGTTTTGCCCCGTTTTTAAATATTTAACAACCTCACCAGAGTGAGGAAATAAAAATATTAAATATTTCATTCCCCAGGTTGTGAATCGAACCCACAACCGTCGTGCTTACAGTTGCTTGTGCTATGGCCCTGCGTGATCACAGTCTTGTTTTAATATCATATAATATATTTATATAAAATATTTTTATTTTACATGTAAAACATAAATTCAAGTTTTATTACCATCTCAGTTCGGGTAAATTTAGAAAAGAGCGGTAATTTTTAATTTTTGCATTTCCCTTTTTAAAGAAAATTTTCATATTTCTATATAAGTACTTACACCTACCTACATATTGATATATTACCTACTTGACGATATATTTCCTATGAGCGATTAAATTGGAATTTAAATTTAATATTTACAGTTGTTGAAGATAAAAAAAATAAAATTAATAGATATATAAGAAGAAGCTGTTAAAATATCCACGATTGGTAAACTTAAAAAGAAGTTCAAATTAATTTGATCTGAAACTATTAAATATTAAAAAGATATATTATTTAATCATCAAAAAATATATTTATTTTCATTTCTTCGCTCAGGTATCGAGGCAAAGCGCGGTGTTTAGTTCCGACACTCAATGCGCAGTGCCTCTAAAAATTCGGCGGAAAGTGGAGAACGGAATGTCTTAACACTAGTTTCTTTCTGTCTACCTTGCTGTGTGCGGAATATACCGTGAAGCTGATAAAAACAGACACTCCGTTCCTCCTTCCCCATTTTCGCCGAATTCTGGAGGCATTGCGTGTTGAGTGGGGGAACTCAACGCCGCAATTTGCTTTGACATCCGAGCGAAGAAAATGAGAACATAAATTAAAAAAAATATTTAATTTCCTTGAGCGAGGATCGAACCCACAACCAGTCGCGTTTACAATGACACCCTTGTGCCCACGAATGGCCTGGAGTTTTATTAAAAATCAATTTACTGATCTTGAGACTTTCTACAAAAAGTACCTATATATATACAAGACTAGTAGTATATCATCCAAAAATAAATGCGAATCTCGTTTACTTTCGTCAGTACGTGAGCTATTTTGTGAGTTTAGACTTTATTTTTCATCAAATCAGTATTGAAAACATATAAGAGCGCTCTCTGTAAGAAATCAATTATAATTTTTGTTGCAAGTTGAACGTGTATGATTAAATCTGGGTTTGTTTTCATTTCTTGAGGCATTTTGAAAAACAATGTTATAAAATTGATATCAACTCCTCAACGGTCATATATACTATATACTATATACTATAATAAAACAGTAAAACTGAAAATATTTGCAAAAAAATTATGTTGGGGATGTAAAAATATAGTTATTTCGTCCATATCTTTCTTCTGAATTGAATATCTTTTTTGATGCATATCTATTAGGCCTAGGCACGATTTAGGCCTGATATACAACCATATTAGGTCAGCTAATATATAATGAAATGCTGTGTTCACAAAAGAATATGAACGTAATAAGTATTTTCCAAGGACATGTAAAAATTAAAGAGAAAGATGGTACATTTGACGAAGAATTAAAATAGCCCAGTTAAACGATAAGAAATAATGAAAAAAAAATCTAAGTAGAATTTGTTCAATGTGAAAAGCACTTTTCATTGATACATGAAAATTAAAGAACTGGAACATCTAATAAAAAAGTATAATAGACCAGCTTAAATTTAAAAACAAAAGTAGAGGCTCAATAGCAAATATTGTTTACTATAATAGTAAGCAATTTTCATTGAAAAATAAAAATAATGTCACAAGTTTTTGGGTATAAATTTCAATAGTTGCTATAGAATTTAGTAGAAAAGTGGTAAATAGAAGTAGTAAGTAAACGGTTATACGTAAACAAAGTTTCGGGCGGCCAATGTAATAAATTGTTTACATTCTCGTTGTGAAGTATCGGCCAAGTAGGTACGACGTCGATAATTACTTTAGTTAAGCATATCTATAAATTATGAACGACAATGATAGTACTAAAGTTTTATTTCAAAAAAGGGTTATTTTTCTATCTTCACGAAGGATTCATAATATTCTTTGTAAAATAACTGTAATGTTTGCATATATATACACATATTATTAGCTAAATGTACAATTAGTAAATATGTAGTTATTACAGAGTACACGTAGAAACGATGTTTTTAGGCATTTTTATATAGATTTATTTCAAACGAACGAACGAACCAAAAAATCTATGTATTTGCTTGATATCTCTTTGAAGTTCAAATCGTTCTTTATCTCTGTGTTGAGTTAATTACGATTTCAACTTAACTGTTATGCTAGTCTCCACTAACAATTCAATTTTGTTTACTTTATTGTATGAAATATTGTATAATAGTGCTTCAAAAATATATATTTTTATCAACAGTCATATAATCAAGACGTTTCGAATGTCATTCTTTAGCCAGGAAGGAATCTTACCAGCGCGATTGCTATATTGCTATTGCGAACGTTAGTTCGCAGGTAAACTAATGCCTTGAGTTCATTCAAATGACGATAACTTTTTTTTTAATGAACCGATTTTGATGAAACAAACTTTAGTAGTTAAGTTAAGTTAAAACAAAGCAATTGGTGAAATTTTCAAGTAAATCGGTTCACTACTTTCAGAGAAAAATGCAGACAAAAATATATCGACATACAGACAGACAGACAGACAAACAGACAAGAAATTAAAAAAATATATTTTTGCTTTCTATTATTCTTTTTAAGAGTCCCTCTATCCATTTCAGTCAAAATTACTAAATGTACAGACAACATATTTTTACTGTCTTATTATATATAGAGATAGAGATTACATAAAATTTGTAAAGTCTTTAAATAAAACGATCCATATCTTAATATTACTAATTTAATATTTAAACTAGTAAAGATTTTTTTTTGTGTGATTTTAAATAGTGAATCTTAAGCTTAAGAATTGATTATTATTTTCGCTTATAATTATGAAGTATAATTAATTTCAAATGTATGTAAAACGAAGGTATCATTAATTAGAAAATATTAAAACTGTAAAATTGTACAATTTCTAACTCAATGAACAAAGAACGAACGAAGAAAAGTAGTAAGAAAAGTACTCTTTCCTTTTTGTCATTTGGACTTTCCACTTTTAAGCTTCTCAAGGATATTATTGATCCACCACTTTTAGAATTAGCGACGAAGTGTAGATTAGAGATTGGTTTTAGTTTGTAGTAAGTTAGCTTGTTTAAGTGCGATAACAAAGTTGCCGTAATCTATTTGAAATATACTCGTATGTATATTTAATGAATGTATCTGCACACAGCAGGGTAGGCAGAGAGAACCTAGTGTTAAGACACTCCGTTTCCCACTTTCCGCCAATTTCTGGAGGCATTCCGTGTTGAGTGGCGGAATTCAACGCCGCGCTTTCACCTCGACACTAGAGCGAAGAAATGAAAATAAATATTTCATCTCCTCGAGTGGGGATCGAACCCGCAACCAGTCGATTTACAGGCACATTTTGTGCCCCTGCGCCACGACTGTTACATTTTGTTTAAAAAATGTCATACAAAACCAAAATAAGATTACCACAATAATAAAACAAAAACACACATCAATGCTTAATGTTGTGATTTTTATAATAAAGTAATAATGACTTTTTTGGCAAAACATTTGCAACAACCTTTATATAACAAAGGTCAAGAAATTTATAAATAATACCTACTAATATACACATAGTATTTAGTTATAGTATATTTATTGTTCCTTTTTTGAAATCATTGGCCATTTTTTCTGTTTATCTTTATTTTTCCTCACGTATAAGCAACCAAGAAATTACAGCGATATTGTATCGTTTGCAAATATAATCGGCGATGTGAAAACAATGTTGCGAATATATGAATTCTAAAATATTTACTACTTTCTTCAATATTGTGATTTGAAAAACTTAATTTTCATATAGAACTTTATCTATTCCGAATAAGAAAGGACTTTGCATCAAATTAAGACATTTTGGTATTAAGGGAGTTTACTTATTACAAATAAAATAAAAATAAAATATATTACTAATGTTAAAAAATCTCAAATAGTACAATAAATAAATAAATTGAGGCTAATCGTGGCGCAGGGGCACTAAGTGTGACTGTAAAATCGACTGGTTGTGGGTTCGATCTCCACTCGAAGAAGAGTAGAGTTCCGCTACTCCACACACAATTTCTCCAGAACTGTGGGGAAAAGGGGGAACGGAGTGTCTTAAAATTAAGTTCCTTCTGCCTACCCTGCTGTGTGCGGGATACAGCGTGAAGCTGATTTATTTTGATTTAAATGAATAAGACATAGCACTTCGAAATTATTTACCATAATAAAACTGTAACGTCACGTCACTAGTCTTGACTACAAGAACGAAAATTAAATAGTTAAAATAAGTAATAAAAGCATTGTTCAGTTTATTTATGCGTTTTTTAAACTTGTATGAATTCGACATCTTCGCTTGTTAGTAGTTCCAAAAAGCAATAAAAGAGACTTGCAATTTTTCACTTTCGATACTTTACCTAGGGACCGTCGATATATTGTATATATATATATATATATATTGCTCAACGCCGCGCTTAACCTCGATACCAAAGCGAAGAAATGGAAATATAAAAAATTTTAGTAAATATTTCGTCTCCTCGAGTGGGGATCGAACCCACAACCAGTCGGTTTTGCAGTCACACCTCATGCCGCTGCGCCACGACCGGCCTCAAATTTATTGTTATCTTCAAAACTTTGTATAGCTGTCCTGATCTTTTTGTTTATTCCTATGTTCATTTTCTTATTTGGAAATTTTACAACATATTATTTACTTTTAACATTTTTAAAGTGTTATTCGACACTTAGGAAAGAAAAATCTATAGATACTATTATTTATAACATATTTATATAACATTGTTTTATTTACAACATATTAGTTTATTGAATATCCATCCATATCATAGTTAATTGGTACCACAAAGTGCATAAAAAAAGAACTAATCCGACATCATGGGCAATCAGTCGGTTAAAGATGACTTTAAAATTTAGTTGTAAAATGTGACCAAACAAAATAAATTAAAAGCTTATAATCTTTTTATTATATTATTTTGTGATTAAAAAAAGATTTATGAATTCTACTTTAATAGTTAATACCATACTTAAATAAT
Organism: Heliconius erato x Heliconius himera; assembly: GCA_013421005.1. Classification (NCBI taxonomy): domain Eukaryota; kingdom Metazoa; phylum Arthropoda; class Insecta; order Lepidoptera; family Nymphalidae; genus Heliconius; species Heliconius erato x Heliconius himera. Next base: position 8,498 of record JAATLQ010026564.1, on the reverse strand, counting down.
ACCTATTTAGTGTAAATTGATTAAAATATCATACATACATACATATACATAGTACAATTTTATGAGGCCAAAGGCGCAATAATATATTTAGTTTTATTTTATAAAAAGTATTAATATTTTTTTTTATTGAAAGTTTGGTTGTTAAATATATTTTTTTAGTACTTTTGTGGATTTATGGATTATGATGTAAATAAAAAAAGTAAATATTTAAAACTTATTTTAATGAAGTTTTCAGAGTTTAAAGTTACAACTTTAAATTTTTCTATACGGCAACACACAATATATCTAAAGAGTACATGTCCTTCATATGTCTATCTCGGAACAAATTTTACACTTAAACCGTCTTCTGGCGCCAGTATCACAGCGTAGGCTTCATTTGGCACGTTATAAGGCACGACAGGTTCTAATTTGTATTTGTGAAGAATTTGAGCGAGCGATGCTCGCAATTGCATCATTCCGTAACGTTTTCCTGTAATATATAAATATTATTATTAAGTTGTATTTAGCATTTGTATGTTACCCTTTTATTATTATTTTTAAATCTGGGAACATAATGTTACAACACTCCGTTTCCATTAAGACACTACCGCTCCCCACTTCCCGCCCAATTCTCGAGACATTGTGTGTTGAGTGGCGGAACACAACGGCCTAGCCAGAGTGAGGAAATAAAAATAATAAATATTTCATTCATTATTTTCATTTTCAGATTTGGATCGAACCCACAACCATCGCGTTTACAGTCACAGGCTTTTACCGCTGCGCCACGACTGGCTTTTGTATAAGTTCTTTTAAAACAATATATAGATACATGGTAGTTGTAAGCATTTAATGACAGAAACAACTCTTGATATACCACTTACTATTGTAAAATTAAAATGTATGATTTTGTTTTGTAAGGACTTGAATATTATTGCTTACGTTGTTTTCATGATATGAAGTAAAGAACAATGGCAAGGCCAGTCGTGGCGCAGGGGCACAAAATGTGACTGTAAAACCGACTGGTTGTGGGTTCGATCCCCACTCGAGGAGATTAAATATTTACTTAAATTTATATTTCCATTTCTTCGCTCTGGTGTCGAGGACAAGCGCGGGGTTGAGTTCTGCCACTCAACACACAAAGCCTGCAGAATTCGGCAGAAAGTGGGGAACGGAGTGTCTTAACAACAGGTTCCCTCTGCCTACCCTGCAGTATGCGGGATACAGCGTGAAGCTGACAAGAACAAGTAAAGAACAATGAATTAAAAACAAATTACCTATACAATATCTCGGTCCTTCACCGAAAGGCAAGAACGTATACTCCATATTATTGCCTTCGGCTATGTCTCTAAATCGTTCGGGGTTCCATTTCTTTGGTTCTGGATAATACTTTTCGTTATAATGTAATGCAACGAGGTTCACGAATACTGGTGTTCCCTTTTTAACGGTTACTTTGTCGTTAAGTTTATAATCTTCTGCACAATATCTGTCTAAATATGAAACTGGTGGATATTTTCTCAGTGTCTCTGTAAAAAATATTTCAAAATTATTAGTAGTTCCGGTTCTTGTATATAAATATACTATTTTTATTTCAGCTTCATGTATCCCGCATGTAGCAGGGTAGGCGGAAGGATGTTAAGACATTCCGCTCCCCACTTTCCACCGAATTCTGGTGGCGGAATTCAACGCCGCACTTTGCCTGGACACTAGAGCGTTATTTAAATTACGGTAATATTATATTTATTATATAACTTATAATAATAAATATATAACTTATAATAAATATAATATATTATTATTATCGTAATTATTTATCTGCATTTTTAGCATTTTGGAGAATAATAAAAAATAGCCTCCAACTCATAAAAAATGAAAAACATTTCCGGTTATTGAAAAACACAAATTTTAAATTTTATCAAAATTTGGAAACTTTAAAATTTATAGTCTGAGCGTATTAGGATATCTAAATTCTAAAGGTATGAGATAACATGATAATAATATTTAGCTTGCATGTGATAAGTATAAATGACATAATATGATAGCAATGAGACTAAAAAATTGTATCTATACAATATATGTACACATATAAAATAGTTGAAGTCTATGTTTTCAAAATAACTGTTTCTCAATTTTCACTGTTGGATTCTGGCAAGCTTCACTTAATATTTACCGGTTCACAAATAAAAATGTTATGGCAATATAAGGAGTTAAAATTAAATCAAAATCAGCTCCACGCTGTGTCCCTCCACACAGCAGGGTAGGCATAGGGAACCTAGTATTAAGACACTCCATCCCCCACTTTCCGCCGAGTCCTGGAGGCATTGCGTGTTGAGTGGCAGAATTCAACGCAGCGCTTTGCCTCGACACCAGAGCGAGGAAATCAAAATATAAATGTAAATAAATATTTCACTTCCTCGAGTGGGGATCGAACCCACAACCAGTCGATTTTACAGTGACAGTTTGTGCCCCTGCGGCACCACTGGCCTGGGTATAAGGAGTTGCTTGCTTTGTGTTTTTTTGAATTCACTAAAATTTCAGCTATGATTGTTTAGAAAATGATAATGTTATTATATCACGAAAGTAATTGAGATAAGCAAATAAATTATTGTATTGCCCAAGCAGGCGAAGCCACGCGGGGGGCACTAGTTATAAAGAAAATAAAAATATTGAATGTATCGTACCATGAATGCAAGCTGTTAAATATTTCAACTCCATTAATTCATTGTACTCCAGAACGTCATTTCCTGTACGCTCGACTGCTTTACTGATTTCTTTATGAAGTTCCTCCTAAGAAAAAAAAAGTTTGTAATATAATAATTAATTATAACATATCTTTTCTTTTGCATTTTTACAGTACGCGATTGCTTTTTAATTGGAACCATGTAACTATTATTATCACCTAGTGTTAAGACACTCCGTTCTATATTTCAGTTCCGAATAAGAGACGTTGAGTGATAAGGTCTGTGTTGTTAGAGCGAAGTAATAAAAAAAAATCACTTACCCTTTTCGACCTCAATCGATTTAACAAAGTAAAAGCAAAAACAAGCAAATATTTTTTTTTTTAAACTTGTAATTATTATGTTTAATTTATATTATCGATCTTAAGTGTTTGGTTGTTATATAATATTGCATATTTTTTCCGTACTAGGTAAGTACATTGTACTATATATTATACTATAATTAAGTTAATTTTCTTTATAAATTGATAAAAATCCCTTACCTGTTCTTCAGGATGGTGTGCCAGTTCATGAAGACAATAGCTAAGAGTTGTCGAGGATGTTTCGATAGCACCAAAGATAAATACAGCCACTTGTGCCAACATTATATTATCAGCCAATTCTGTCATAAAATAGTCATTATTATTTCAATTGTTGATAACTTAAATGTGCTCATCATTATATTTATTTGCATTTGTTTCATTCAAAATATATTAAAATTTGTAAAAATAGAGGACGGAGTGTCTTAACACTAGGTTCCCCTACCTACCTGCCTACCCTGCTGTTTGCGGGATACAGCGTGAAGCTGATTTATTTATTTTTATTGTATAAATACTTACTTGAATCACCACCATCAGGCAGTTTTATACTATCTCTAAGTTTGAAGAGATGATTGACTAGATCTTTATCCTTTGATTGGTCAGTGTTCTTGCGCTTGTCCACCACGTCCCAGAACAGTTTTTTTATATAATCACTAGCAGCCGCAGAGAAGAATTGAAGTCTATTATGTGAAATAATAAAATAAAATATAAAAATCTTATTGGAACTTAAAGAGTAAAATTAAATCCAATTAAAACAGCTTCGCGCTGTATCCCGCACACAGCAGGGTAGGCAGAGGGAACCTAGTGTTAAGACACTCCGTTCCCCACTTTCTGTCGAATTCTGGAGGCATTGCGTGTTTAGTGGCAGAACTCAACGCCGCGCTTTACCTCGACACCAGAGCGAAGAAATGGAAATATAAATTTAAGTAAATATTTAATCTCCTCGAGTGGCGATCGAACCCACAACCAGTCGGTTTTACAGTCACACCTCGTGCCGCTGCGCCACGACTGGCCTCAACTTTAAAGAGTGATACATTAAATTAAAGTTCGACTGACTATTTTAGTTAAGAACTAATATAATTTAAAAAATAAATAGATAGATAGTAAATAAAAAAAATTATGAATATTCAAATTATAAGTGATAAAAGATCCCGAACCTTAATAGGCTTGCCAAAGCAGGAACGAAAAATATCAAAGTGAATTCCAATCCTCGTCGGAATGTCCATTTGACCATGTGACTGGTAATGTTCCACAACGGCGACGGTTTGTCACTTAGAACACTAACACGGATACCAAACACGCTGTAAGCTACTGTGTCAGAGGTATACATCGAGAAGAGATTCTGTAACATTTAATGTGTTATTAAATATATATTTTCTTTTTTTTTTAAACTTCACGCTGTATCCCGCTTGTAGCAGGGTAGCCAGAGAGCCACCTAGTGTTATGACACTTCGCTCCTTAGTTTCCTCCGCATTTTCAAATATTGCGTACTTAGTGGCGGAACACTAAAGCGAAGCGAAACGAAATACTAATATTAAATATTTCGTTACCTCGAAACGGAATCGAACCCACAACAATCACACGCTTTTGAATAATATAATTGAGCTAATATCTATACTGACGATCGAGATCTCTAAATAAAAATAACATGAATATTTTAATAATAAAAAATTCTGTAAACATGATTGTTTGATGTTTTCAGAAACATAATACGTTGGAAGAAACAAAAATACATTACGAATAATTTAACACTATTACCTTTAGGTTGACAGCTTGGTTGCCGTCGATATGGTCTCTTTTGATCTTTTTTACTAGTTCTACAGCATTAATGTTCATAAGCTCAGTTATCGATTTTAAGCGTAGACTAGTAAATAATGGAGTCAGCTCATTTTTTAATTGTTTCCACATAGGATTCTACAAAATTAGAATATATTATTTATGTTTGTTATTACTCTGGAGTAATAAAAATTAGCCATTATTAACTAATTATAATAAGTCAATCAACAAGTACAGGTCATTCATTATATGCTTTAACGCATTCTTTTTTTTAGATTTTTTTGTTCATACCTAGTTATCGAGTGGTTCAAACAAATTACAAAATATTTTTACCTAAATATGTATAAAAAGTATTTTCATTATATCTTTGCATTATTTGCAAAAGAAAAGAAAAAATCAAATATTTTGATATGCAAGTATAAAGTACAGTGGTGAGTTTAAATTTATAAATTGTCCGAAAAGATAACTATAATTTCAATTCAAAATTTTTAAAATTCGAAGTATTTATTGTTTTATATTATTATTTTTAGATATTTTAAGTAGCTAACTTTAAGAAATTGCGACAACTTACCTTCACAGTGAACAGATTAAGCCATCCAAGGGGATCCGAAGAACTGCAGTACAAAAACCTATCTTGAAAGTTATCGAAATCCTTAGTAAGTATATTTCTTGCTAGTTCCGGCGATTGCACAACTAAAGTTGGAGTCCAGCCGAGGTAGATCCCAAAATAATCTAACGATTGATACTTTGTTCTTAATTCGTAACAGTAGTCCCAAAAACTTTGTCTCATTACAAATTTTAAATTGCCAATAATAGGTAACGGTTTGTCAAACGGTATTCCAAGATCTTTCCAATATTGAAAAATTCTACTGGAATAAAGATATACAAGTGAAAAACATAGTAGAATAATTCCTATAATGAAGGAAAAGACGTCCATCTTCTTTGTGTTCAGTTATACTTGTGAATAAAATTTTACAAATTGCCATATCATTGTATTTAATAATCAATAAGATAATAATATGTTATAATAAAACTATAAAATAATCGCTCACGGCTCTGTGTAATGTAATTTATTTTTATCTTCTATATTGTATTAAGTAATTTAAGATATAAACATGTATATAGATACTGTCCATTATATTTTTAGACTAGAAATCCAATGCGGCGGATAGCAAAAGAAAGGTTTAAATCATAAATATACTAGATTTGTTTGTTTTGTAATATAGAGTTATTTTTATTTTTTTACAAATATTAAGTATAAATAAATAAGAGGCCAGTCGTGGCGCAGTGGTACAGAGTGTGATTGTAAAATCAGATTGAGTCAGTTGACCGTGATCTGAACAGAGTGTTTTAATTTTTATTAAAATTGGGCCTTGCAAAATAAAACCCTACGCACGAAGTAATTAGCTCCATATACCTATAAGGAAAGTACTGCGACATAAGTTACATTCCTGTCGACACCGCAGTGCCAGTGCTTGTTCACACTATAAAGTTACATACACAGTGAGTTATTGTATTATGTAATTTGTTGTGATTTATGTGTCTATATATATTTTGTAACTATAATGAAAGCTATGCGATCTCCAACCCACAACACAACCAGACTTATCTAAATTAAATAATGAACCTGTAGACCCGCAAATAACTCTTCGAAAACGAAAACAACCATTTGATCGCGAATGCCAGTGCTGTGAAGACATGAAAACTATCCGAAATGAACTGTCACGTATCACTTCTTTGCTCGAAAACTACGTCGATTCTAACGCACAATTAATGAGCAAAATGAATGAAAGCATCGGAGAAGTAAAAAAGGACATAAGTGATTTAAAGATGGATATAAAATATTTTAATAATACAACCATGCGATGCAAGATAAACGATCAACTTAAGCAAGTTCAAGCGAAGGTAGCGCACGGGGAGAATAAAATAAAAACAATTGCAGATACTGTAAATAAAATCGATCCCAATACGTCAGAAACACGTGTTACGTACATACACGGTTACAAGCCAACAAGAACATATGTGAGAAATCCAAGAACGTAAAAAGAGAGAGTGTAATATCATTATGGTCGGCGTGGCAGAACCAGCAGGTGATAATATTAAAGAACGATATCTCAACGACGAATTCGAAATAATTAAAATTATCACATCATTAAAAAATGATATTTCCAAACCAGAGAAATTTTTTCGCCTCGGCAAATACAATCCTGAAAAACCTCGCAAAATAAAGGTATTATATGTTTTGCTAATCCCAAACAAACTACATACTTTCTTCGTAACAAAGACTAACTTCCTGCTAACGTCAAATTCTTCTCAGACCAAGCCCCGACCCAGTATAAATATCTGTATTTGATGAGTTAAAATGTATATTACAATCTATACCGACAACTATACACATCATACTGCTCACAGAAACCTGGATAGCTACTGAAGACCAAGCGCAAGGTCTACAAATAACTAACTATACTCACTACTACAATATAAGGACTGATACGAGAGGAGGTGGCGTGTCAATCTACATTCACAAGAACCTGAAACGCAATCTTATCGAATCGATATACTTGAATGGCAACAATTACTTATGGATTCATGTCAACATATTTTCTTTAGACATCGGTGTAGTGTACAACCCAGGAGATATAAACTTGAAGACCTTCTTGGAAAACTATGAAACACATTTAGAACAACGCAAGCGAGCAATAATTATGGGAGACTTCAATATCGTCCTGCTAACAAAAAAATACAGAGTAACTAAATATAAACAAATGATCAGTGAATCGGGTCACAAGTTCTTAAATAATATTTGTGAAACATATTGCACAAGAGATTCCATTACAAAAAAATCTATTATTGATCATATTATAACTAACCATGCATTTTAATTTAAAAAATTATAAACCGTTTCTATCTTTTATTAAAAATTCACAAATATATAAACGTAGTACTCGCCGAGGCAGCTTACTTGTTATACCGAAGGCCCGAACAAAATTTGCCCAGAAAAACATCACATTTGACGGGGCACTACTATATAATAAATTACTCTACGAAGTAAGAAATGTAAGCTCGCATAATGTTTTAAAATCTAAATTATGTAAACATATTCTTACAAATTATTCGGAATATTTATAAAAAATGTTATATATAAATTTTATAATAATGGCTTACTGTGATTAGCTCTTTATACTCTTAATATTCATTAAATCTCAATTATTGTAATATAATTTCATAAATCATCCTAAATATACAAATAAAATGTTACTATAAAAATATTATAAAATCACTCATTTTAACTACAACTTTATACTCAAAGAAAATTTCTACCCACTAGAAATGAATATTATATAAATTTGTACCTTATATGTACTAAGTTAAGTGAAGCAAGAAGCAAGCAAGAATGAAAAACATTTTGCAAGTGTTAAGACTGACTTTTAAATTTTAAATTTCTAAACATTAATAACATAAATCTCATGTAATAATAATAATAATAATAATAATAATTAAGCCCTTTATTTCACACCCACATATTTACATTTTAATTGACGTTAATCTTATATTAATGTTAGTATGAAATATTTGATATAAAGCTAGTGTTAGTACTGTTAGTTATATAATTCTTGGATGTGAATCCCTGTTTGGGTGAAGGCCTCCTCCATCCTCTTCCATTCTTCTCTATTTTTTGCTATCGTCGTCCAATTTATTCCCGCAATAT
>JAATLQ010026562.1:3760-26543 GCA_013421005.1 Heliconius erato x Heliconius himera | reverse complement strand
TATAAATCTGATACACACTGTGATTACATAAAATTAATATATGCTATCAATCATTATGTTATCAGTAAGTCATAACCTATGTTTACCATATAAATAATACTGTTATATTATTGCAGAGTTTTTTGCAATACAATCAAGATGGTCAAGGCCCGAAAATATGTTGTCAAGAACTATTTTAATGGACTTCCCAAAAGATCTGATTACGAGATAGTAGAGTACGATCTGCCTCCTCTGAAAGATGGAGAAATATTATTAAAGACGTTGTGGGTCAGCGTTGACCCTTACTTAAGGGCTTATAACAGAAGTAACAAGGTGCCTTACGACCAGTTCAGCTATCAAGTTGCCGAAGTTCAAGAATCAAAAAGCAAAAAATACTCTATTGGTGCCAAAGTAATTACCCATAATGGTTGGTGTGATTACTCTGTGATAAAGGATAGTAATGAATGTGCAGAGAGTGTGCCAAAAGTAAATATTTATAGCTTACCTGATTTAAAGGGATTGCCCGATTCTCTCGGTGTGGGTGCCGCAGGGCTGCCAGGAGCCAGCGCTTATTTCGGTTTCCTAGAAATTTGCCAGCCCAAAGCCGGTGAAACAGTAGTAGTGACAGGAGCTGCCGGGGCAGTAGGGTCTCTCGTGGGCCAAATTGCGAAAATCAAAGGTTGTAAAGTAATTGGCTTCGCAGGATCAGATGAAAAAGTGCAATGGTTGGAAAAGGAACTTGGTTTCGACAAGGCTATCAACTATAAGACCGCAGACGCCCAAGTTGCCCTAAAAGCTGCGGCTCCGAGCGGTGTCGATTGTTACTTCGATAACGTTGGAGGAGAACTTAGTAGTGTCATTATGGGACAGATGAATTCAAGAGGCCGAGTATCTGTGTGCGGCAGTATCAGCTCGTATAATGATGATCCTTCTCAAATGCCTAAAGCAACGATATTGCAACCATCTATGGTTTTCAAAGAATTAAAGGTTGAAGGTTTTCTAGTGTTGCGTTGGACTGACCGTCTAAATGAAGCTCTTTCACAGCTAACAGATTGGATCAAGAGTGGTCAGTTGAAAGCTCTCGAACATATAACGGAAGGTTTTGATAAATTGTTTGACGCTTTCGTCGGTATGTTAGATGGAAAGAACATCGGTAAAGCCATAGTTAAAATATAATAAATAATTTTTTTATGTATCTATTAAATAAAATTTTATTGTATTCATTATATAAAGTCAAGGATAATGGATCAATAACAATAAATAGTGTTTGTAAACAACAGATTTTTTTATACTGAACACTGAACAATTACTATTATCTATATATTATAATCACGAACGCATTCGTACTTTAATTATGTCGTTTTTATTACCTCTAAGATTATGTGAATTACAGCGGCTTCGCCCGCTTGAAACATACACATATATTATTAATTTAATAAACAGAATTGACTGACAACTATAATGATTTTTAATATAATTTTTTTATTACTTTAGATTACGTCATTATAATTTCTATAACGATTTTTGATTGAATTAAATTTAAAAAAATACGACTTATGTTGATACTTGGTATTTATAATAAACAAATCAAAAATCAAATCAGCTTCACGCTGTATCCCACATAGAGCAGGGTAAGCATAGGGAACCTAGTGTTAAGACACTCCGATTCCCGCTTTCCGCCGAATTTTTCGCCGGTCTTTTGACTTGGTGCCAGAGCGAAGAAATGAAAATATTAAGAAATAATAAATCATTTCCTCGAGTGGGGGTCGAACCCACAACCGTCACGTGCCTTGCGCGTGACGGTTATATTAAATATATTTATGATCTATTAAAATTGAACAAATAACATACACGTAACAGCTTTTTATGAATTTAATATAAATGTTAATTGTAATTTTCAGAAGATAGCCATGGACGTGTTCCACATGTCCTAATTCTAACAAAAGAAAGTAAAAGTGGTTTGTATTAAACGAGCTGATGATATAAGTGAATAATTTAATTTACTCCTACAGAAACAGCCTTAACTATTTAAATAATTGATTTAGATATGGATTCATAATATTCTTTGTAAAATATCTGTAATGATTTCATATTAGCTCGTGTACTTTTCTTACTGACTTCTGTAAGAAAATCAGGTTACTAATTCGGCTGTATTTTTTTGTTTGTTACCTCAGAACTTTTGACTGGACGAACAGATTTAGACGATTCTTTTTTTTTATTTGAAAGCTGGTGACTCCCGTGTGGACGGACCCACTTTGTTAATTTCTGACAATATGATCCAGGAGAAAATTATATAAGTCTTAAATTTTCTCAATATTACACCAACCGATATTGATTATTCTTTTTTATTAGAAAACAGCTTTGCCCGCTTGAATTACATGATTATTCATTTAAGAAATATAGATATTACAAACAGCCTTAATTATTAATTAATTGATTTGTATAAGTATTCACGATATTCTTTGTAAAATAACTTATATTAGCTCCTGTATAATTTTTAAATTAGTAACATATATTATCAGTTAAATATATAATTGGTATACAGAATATACATAGAAAGCACGTTTTTAGGCAATTTTATATAATCTATAAAATAATCAACATCTTCGGTCAAGTTCAAGTCGTACTCATGACCCAAGAGTTTCGTACCAGTTTCATGAATGGAGATACACCAAAAGAATAACTTATTAAGTTGTCATTTTGTATCAAATTAAGTACAGATTAAAATTTGTACCTAATGGTTTTTTTCTGTGACACAAATACAATAAGTAGTCAGTTTTTGAAAAATAATTTTGGAATTTTCCTTTATACGTGCCGTAAGTTTTAACTTCTTAACAAATTTCGTAATTGTGTATCAACGGGAAGTACGTTATAGTTATGATAGAAAATGCGGCATAAAACGAAGCATAAATCCTATATTTCATCGTCATTTAATTGCGATGATTTAGAAGATAGATTTTTTTGTGCTCTAAGGGAATATAGACTTGAACATTGAGGTATCTAACCTTTAACCGATCTTGTACAAAATAGTCTTGACAGACGGACAGACGGACAGACGGATAAACAACAAAGTTATCTTATAAGAATTTTGAGGTATGTGCCCTAAAATACCCTTGGCACATACATACATTCAACATACAGGTGCAATAGTGCAATGTCGGTACGTGTCGCTGGTAAGAGACACAATTTTTTAGAGGTTGCTCCCAAAAGTAATTTTTTTTATACGTTTCTTAAAAAAATATTAATAACATAAACGGACGAACAGACTGAAGAATCTATTCAAAATATTTCTTTGAATATTAAGTTATTCTTTATCACTGTTATTTAACATAATTACGAATTAATATTTAGACTGTTACGAAGGTAATCTTCACCAACAATTCAATTTAGTTTACTTTGTAGTTAGTACTATGAACAATTGTATTTTAAAAACGTAACGTACGTAAATTTATCAACAGTCAAATAAATAAGACGTTTCTAAAGTCATTCTTTTGCCCAGAATCTTGTCAGCGCGATTCAGAAAACGACGTTAAATGCACAGCGCCATCTATTGAACTTACAATTGAACTGTAACCATTCGAACATTGTTAGAAAAATACTACTGTTTATGTTAAATTTATTATAAGTATAGATTACACTTACACGACGTAATTAACGTTTAGCAAATAATAACTCAACAATATAACATTAAATTAAATTGAGGCCAGTCGTGGCGCAGCGGCACAAGGTGTGACTGTAAAGCCGACTGGTTGTGGGTTCGATCCCCACTCGAAGAGATGAAATATTTACTTAAATTTATATTTCCATTTCTTCGCTCTGGTGTCGAGGTTAAGCGCGGCGTTGAGTTCTGCCACTCAATACGCAATGCCTCCAGAATTCGGCAGAAAGTGGGGAACGGAGTGCCTTTACACTAAGTTCCCTCGGCCTACCCTGCTGTGTGCGGGATACAGCGTGAAGCTGATTTTTATTTTCAATATAACATTCATTATCATATGTAGTCGTATAATAGATATCGTTGCGTGTTTCTATTTTTTTTTTTCAAATATTAATATCAAAATATTAAAACTTTAAGTACATTATTTTATGATAGAGTATAGCGGTAACCTTTCCAAGCTATAAAAATATTTTTTTTACGCACAGCGCTATCTATTTAAGATTTAAAATTAAGGACAGTTTAAAAATGCTGTTTTTATGTTAAATTTCACCTAACATAAAATTATATTAACCAAAAACGATGTTGTGCTAAAGTATTAGAATTATTAATATTCCTCCCGTCGTAATTAGTGTTTAACTCCACAGAATGTTTGAGACTGTAAACCCGACAAGTTGTGGGTTCGATTTCCACTCGAGAAAAAAAATATTTAATATTTTCATTTCTTCACCCTGGTAACGAGGCAAAGTGCAGAGTTAAGTTCCCCACTTAACACGTAAACGCCTCCAGATTTCGTCGGAAAGGACGGAATGTTTTAGCACTGGGTGGCCAGATTCCCTCTGCCTTCCTTGCTATTGGGATACTGTGTGAAGTTAAAAAAAAGTATAACTATTAGATGAGGTGCTGGGTATATTGTATATTGAAGACAGGCTCTCCTGATGTTAAACCGTAATAATCTGGATTATTACGATTTTTTTCCCCGCTATGTTCAAATTTTTATACGTTTTCTAAATAAGTATTTTTCTTTCTTAAGTGTGGAATAACATTTTTAAAAATGTTAAAAATACAATCCAGAAATTGATACGAAAGCCTAGACAGGCAACTGCCACTCGCTCTTGATCGTTTTTTTAGTTAATCAAATGTTTCAGATTTTTCCGGAAATATTGCACAATATATTTTTAATATTCATCTTTATTTACAAATCCGATTAGATTAGATGAATGATGAATAATAACATTATAACCAAACAACAAGTAGATGCCAGTCTTTTAGCTATCAAAGAAAACGACAAGTCATCTAGAGTCAAAATTATACGCGAGTTTGATCATAGAGTGTTATTATTGAATAATCTAAACTGAATATAGACTTCAGTATTCGTAGGAACGTCGAGGTGAGTTAACGTGTAATTGTCTTCATACTATAGTTGCACTCATGTTATGACCCTGTGCCATGGCAGCCTGTAACAATATATACCTTGGGTACAAGTTAAAAATAAATAAATAAAATAAAATATGCATGGTAATACGCATAAATAACATATTTAATTATTAATAATACAATCTATATATTTTTAATACCATATTAATCAAGATGAGTTCATGTATTGTCGTCCCGAGTGTCGCAACCGTCGTTTCGTCTATATAATGGGTGTAATGGTTGGAAGGCAGCGGTCGAGTCGAACTCTTAAGTACTACGGTACTAATAAATATGAGGCACATAAAGACTCGTACCAAATATATTACAAATATAATAATTCGAAGCCTATAATGGCACGATCTTTTAGGATAGAATTTCTTATAAAGGCAATATATGTGTAGGAGCGACACATATTTTGGTTCAAAGAGATCTTTGACCATTATTATAATATTAAATGTTGCTTGACGTCGCAGAAGCTGACGTGATGGGCTTATGCGAACTGTTATAGCGACATTAACTACTGTCGTTCACTGTCGTGGCTGATGCCGTCTCGCTGTACGCTCACGATGCGTAAGCTATGCTTGTATGGCGTTGTTCATTGATATATTGTATACCACTTCTACGACCTGGTATACGACTAGTAGGTGTGTGATGCTATTTTATGTCCCGGCTCCGGTGTATGTAGTAGTGTCCTCCCGTATCATATGGGTGTGTGGTGCTATTTTATGTCCTGGAACTCTGGTGTATGTAGTAGTGTCCGCCTCGGTTCGAGACACGACTGCGGGGTGTGTGCCGTGCGTTTATTTAACAAATTGGCCGCCTTGCGGTAGTGCATTCGTTCCAACGACTTATATTGATCTCACAAATCAATCAACATCACGAATCACCATTCTAATACAATCTTAATATAAAGAAGCGTAACAAGTAGTACCTTTAGAAAGATCACATACAAACGTCTTGGAGGTTTCAACGATGACTGTAAAGCTGCGGTCTGGTCGGAATTCACGGTGTAGGGGTGGGGCGGTGCCTTTACTCTTTCTTCCTTTTATTATAAATAGCTCGCAGTTATAGTGGAGAGGAAGATAGGACGCGCTCTTGGCTTTTCCTCGGAAGAGCTTCGAGTTATGACAATGTTATATGGTCGAGTTTCAGTTATTTGAATAAACTTCTGATGACAAATATTTTATTAAAGCGATACTTTCTAATGGCATAAATAAAATTCTTAACACTGTTAACTCTGAATCGGCATTATTTATTAAATAATATTTTTGAAGGTATTTAGAATATCAGTTACAAGCCTCAATTATTAGTAATTAATTATTTAAAAAAAATTAAAAGTGAACATTGTTATAATATAGAGAAAACAGCTTTATTTTAGTGTTGGTAAAAACATTTATGCTTACAGAAATAATTTATTGTTGGTATTCCAATTTTCGATCCTTATACAACTCATATACAGTAAAATTCTAATTAACACAACAGTGAAGAATATTTAATTATTTATTATATTTTAACCACACCTTTGCCAACGTTCTCTCCGTTTAACATACCAACGAAAGCGTCAAACAATTTGTCAAAACCCTCCGTTACATGTTCCTGGTCTTTCAACTGACCACTCTTGATCCAATCCACTAGCTGGGAGTGTGCTTCACTCCAACGATCAGACCAACGCCACACCAGGAACCCCTCAATCTTCAATTCTTTGAAAACCATAGATGGTTGCAATATCGTTGCTTTGGGCATTTGGGAAGGATCAGCATTATAAGCACTGATACTACCACACACAGCCACTCGGCCTCTGGTATTCATCTGTCCTATAATGACGCTACTAAGTTCTCCTCCAACGTTATCGAAGTAACAATCGACACCGTTCGGAGCTGCAGCTTTTAGGGCAACTTGGACGTCTGCGGTCTTATAGTTGATAGATGTCGAAACCAAGTTCCTATTCTAACCATTGCACTTTTTCATCTGATCCCGCGAAGCCTATGACTTTACACCCTTTGATTTTGGCGATTTGGCCCACGAGAGATCCTACTGCTCCGGCAGCGCCTGTCACTACTACTGTTTCACTAAAGAATTACTTTTGGCATTCCGACTGCCTGTTCATCACTTTCCTTTATCACAGAATAGTCGTACCAACCATTATGCGTAATTACTTTGCTGCCAACAGGATATTTTAGGTTCTTCGACTCTTGAACTTCTGCAACTTGGAAGCTGAACTGGTCGTAAGGCGCCTTGTTTCTTTTGTTATAAGTCCTTAAGTAAGGGTCAACGCTGACCCACAACGTCTTCAATAATAGTTCTTCGTCTTTCAGAGGAGGTAGATCGTACTCTACTATCTCGTAATCAGATCTTTTGGGAGGTTTTGACAATATATTTTCGTGCTTTCACCATCTTGATTGTATTGCAAGAATTTCTGTAAAAATAATATAATAATATTTACATTTATCTACTATAGAAGTGCTTATGATGTATTCATAGTATACTTAGTTTTATCTAATCATGGTGCTAATCAATTTAATATGGTATACGTAAATAAACATACCTATTTTTTTTTATAAATACAAGCTGGAACAGGCTTTCCATTTAATTATATTTAATAAAAAAGTTTTTATGACCACTTTTTTATTATATTTAATAAAAAAGTGGATATAGTTGATTTTTTATATTTAGTATAGACAAAACAAAAAACTTGATATATAATAAGACAGTAAAAATATTTTGTCTGTACATTTAGTAATTTTGACTGAAATGGATAGAGGGACACTTAAAAAGAATAATAGAAAGCAAAAAGTTTTTTTTTGAATTTCTTGTCTGTCTGTCTGTCGACATATTTTTGTTCATCACATTTGTGTATCACATTTTTCTCTGAAAGTCAGAGAAAAATGTGGACAAAATATGTCGAACTGAACTGAACTGAACCGATTTACTTGAAAATTTCACCAATTGCTTTGTTTTAACTCAACTTAACTACTAAAGTTTAGTTCATCAAAATCGTGTAATAAATAATTACCTTTATGTATATTTCATAAATATCAAATATCAACAATGGTCGTATTTTTTTATTTCAAACAATCAAACATTCTTCGACGATAATGTCTTAAAAAAATCATATTAGAAGTCATTATTATATTATAGTTGTCAATCAATTCTGCTTATTAAATCAATAATCATGTATTTTAAGCGGGCGAAGCCGTGGGCGAGCCGCTAGTATATAATATAGTTCTATGGTGGCAATTACACGTCAACTCACCTCGACGTTTCTACGAATACTGAAGTCTAATTTTGACTTCTCAACTCAACAAGTTGAGAACGTATGGCAAGTTGAGAATGTATGGCTTAGTGGTCAGAGCGCCTGGTTGGTTTCCAGGAGGCGCGGGTTCGAGTCCCGCTATGTTCAAATTTTTATACCTTTTGTAAATAAGTATTTTTCTTTCCTAAATGTGGAATAACACTTTTAAAAATGTTAAAAATACAATACAGAAATTGATACGAAAGCCTAGACAGGCAACTACCACTCGCTTTTGATCATTTAATTTTATTTTTTAATCAAAATATTTTAGATTTTTCCAGAAATATTGCACAATTTATTACATTTTAATATTCATCTTTATTTACAAATCCAATTAGAATAGATGAATAAAAACAGAATAACCAAATAAAAAATAGATGCCAGTTGTTCAGCTATCAAAGAAAACGACAAGTCATCTAGAGTCAGAATTATACGCGAGTTTGATCATAAAGTGTTATTATTGAATAATCTAAACTGAGTGACGTTATAGACTTCAGTATTCGTGGGAACGTCGAGGTGAGTTGACGTATTGTTGTTGTCTTACTTGTTTTTAACTATATTATTTATTTATGTTTACTTATTTGTATAATCTAAAAGTCGGCCTGGAATGTAATCTAAGAGTCGGTGTTAGCAGGTTATGAATAATTAATTGTCTTTCGTAAGAAGCGTATGTTGTGTTTTTTAATTAGTTTATGTGTTTTCAATATAAATTATAACTATAATTTTCAATATAAATTATAATATATTATCACGCACGCAGCAGGGTAAGCATAGAGGTAGTTAAGACACTCCGTTCCCCAATTTCTGCCGAATTCTGGAGGCATTGCGTGTTGAGTGGCGGAGATCAATGCCGCGCTTTACCTCGACACCAGAGCGAAGTAATGAAAATATAAATTTAATTAAATATTTAATTTCCTCGAGTGAGCATCGAACTCACAACCAGTCGCGTTAACAGTCACACTTTGTGCCCCTGTGCCACCAGTAACCTCTTCAATATAAATGCGTGTTTTTACTGGACTGTGACGAAGCCCAAAAGGAGGGTTATGTTTTTAACACTTATGTATTTATGTGCTTTCCTTTATTCCCTTCTAACAAATCAACCAGTGAACCGATTTTGGTAAATGATACGTCGTTGTATTTATTTGTTTTGATAGTGCCAATGTTACTGTATACATTAATTTAGCTTATGCCGAGTTCTATAGTGGATAAATGTAAATATTATTATATTATTTTTACAGAAATTCTTACAATACAATCAAGATGGTGAAAGCACGAAAATATGTTGTCAAGAACTATTTCAATGGACCTCCCAAAAGATCTGATTACGAGATAGTAGAGTACGATCTGCCTCCTCTGAAAGACGGAGAATTATTATTGAAGACGTTGTGGGTCAGCGTTGATCCTTACTTGAGGGCTTATAACAGAAGTAACATGGTGCCTTACGACCAGTTCAGCTTCCAAGTTGCAGAAGTTCAAGAGTCGAAGAACCCAAAATATCCTGTTGGCAGTAAAGTAGTTACGCATAATGGTTGGTGCGACTACTCTGTGGTAAAGGAAAGTAATGAACAGATAGGGGGAAGGCCAAAAGTAATTCTTTACAAATTGCCAAACTTAAAAGGATTGCCTGAATCCTTAGGTGCGGGCGCCGTAGGGATGCCAGGAGCTACCGCTTATTTCGGTTTCCTAGAACTTTGCCAGCCCAAAGCCGGAGAAACAGTAGTAGTGACAGGCGCTGCCGGGGCAGTAGGATCTCTCGTGGGCCAAATCGCCAAAATCAAAGGCTGTAAAGTCATAGGCTTTGCAGGATCTGATGAAAAAGTGCATTGGTTGGAAAAGGAACTTGGTTTCGACAAGGCTATCAACTATAAGACCGCAGACGCCCAAGTTGCTCTTAAAGCTGCGGCTCCGAACGGTGTAGATTGTTACTTCGATAACGTTGGAGGAGAACTTAGTAGCGTCATTATAGGACAGATGAATACCAGAGGCCGAGTGGCTGTGTGTGGTAGTATCAGTGCTTATAATGCTGATCCTTCCCAAATGCCCAAAGCAACGATACTGCAACCATCTCTGGTTTTCAAAGAATTGAAGATTGAAGGGTTCTTGGTGTGGCGTTGGACTGATCGTTGGAGTGAAGCACACTCCCAGCTAGTGGATTGGATCAAGAGTGGCCAGTTGAAAGCTCAGGAACATGTAACAGAGGGTTTTGACAAATTGTTTGACGCTTTCGTTGGCATGTTGAACGGAGAGAACGTCGGCAAAGCCGTGGTTAAAATATAATAAATAATTAAATATTCCTAAGGGGCCGTTCAAGTATTACGTAAGCAGTTTTTTTGCAATTATTGACCCTCCCTCTCCCCCCTACAGTGCTTACGTAATACTTGAACGGCCCCTAACTGTTGTGGTTTTTAAAATTTTACTATATTTAAATTGTATAAGGATCGGAAATTTGAATAACAACAATAAATTATCTATTTTTTATTTATATTTGTTTTTTCCAACAACACCAACCAACAACAACACTGAACCAAAGTTGTTTTCTCTATATTATAACAATGTTCACTTTTAATTTGTTTATTAAAATAATTAATTACTAAGAATTGAGGCTACTGTAAGTCCGACAGTTGTGGGTTCAACAACTGTCGGACTTACAGTAGCCTCAATCTCTGGCAACGACCCAAATCGCGGCGTTGAGTTCCGTCTCTCAGCAAGCAATGCCTTGAGAATTCGGCTAAAAGTGGACAACGGAAATGTCTTAATGAGAACGCAGTGTCTAAACACTAGGTGCCCAGATTTCCTCCGGATACTCTGCATATATATGTGGGATACAGAGTGCGGGAACCTAAAAAAATATTGAAATAAAACACTTCATACTTAATTATCCGTTTATTTAACAAAATACTTCTGTAAAATTAATTCCTTATTTTAAGACTTAACCTATGATTATTTTTAATTATAAATTAAATACAAATCGCTTTTAATTATGTAATTTGACACAACTTTATAACCAATACTTCAGGTGTTCAGACTATAATATATATAAAAAAAGTATATTTCATAGATTTTTTTTATTTCTTAAATTTATTGTATGTCACATATTACAAAGTTATAGGTTCCAGTATATATTTAAATCCTTTAAAACCATTTGATATTTATAAAGCAATCGACCTAAACGTCGCAGATCCAAAGCAATCTCCATCAGAACATTTAAAAATAAGAAAACTTAATGGAAAACAAAAGAAAAGCACTATCTTAAATATTTATTTTATTGTATAATGTTGGTGTGTGGCTACTTACAAAAAGAATCAATAAATGTAGGTCAAAAGGAAAAAATATTTTACTTTTCTAAGTTAATAAGTGTGCCTTTTGTTATGTTTGCACTTAAAAATCTTTAAATTATTTATTATTTTTACATATATCAGATTCACTTATTTTTTAATAAAAAACTAAATAAAAATAATATAAGTTGCAATTTCTATATAATTATAAAACGCAATAGGATGTTTAAGTCAGTTGTCAATTTAATAAAAATTAAAGCAGGCTATGGTTCAATTAGTTTCTTTTTTTTATTCTAAACAATTAAATTAATATAATAATTTTGAAGTTTTATAAACGTGATTTTTTATCTGTTTTTAATTAATTATAAATAAATTTAAGTACAAATAGCCTCTGAATTCACGTATTAATTCTTTTAGACGCCGGCGTTTCGTCGTCACTATTTTTTCGCTTCCTTTTAATTAAATGAGATATATCTGCGGCGGGTTTTGTTTCTGGCTTTGAACTGGTACTTGATGAGGCTTGAGATCCTTCACCGTTGGAAGGACAGAGGGTTTCACGTACCCTTTTTATCATCTGTAAGAGAATTTTGTTCTTAAATTATATTTTTTTTCATGCGAAAAAAGTGTTTACTATAAGTATAGTACGGTCGACGTGTCGTGGCTACCCTAAAGTTAGTTGCTACGCAGGATTGGTTTTAGGATTTTTCTTATATTTTATTGTCATCTCGAGTGAACAATGTGCCAAAGTTCAAAAAATCTTACAGAAAAATTTTTGAGGCGACCACGACTCCTCGACTGTATACTCACTTTGTGCAGAATATGAATATTGTTATCATAATAAACCATACTAATATTTTTCGTAAGCCATAGTGTTTTAATGTTTGAATAGAGTTATATAGCCCGCGTTACTTATTGAGACTCTGTTTCCGTTTAGGAAAGCGGAACTCAACGCAGAGTTTTATCTTTTTACGTGAAGAGGTGACCACTGCCAAATGAAAAATGACAAATGAAATTTTAATATTTCACGCTGTATCCCGTACAAAGTTAACATTCCCTTTCCCACTTTCCGCCGGATTTTCTAGACACTGTGTGTCTTATGGCTAAATTCAACTCCACGCTTTGTCTTGTTAGAAAAGAGAAGAAATGAAAATATTAAATAATTCATTTCTCCGAGTGGGCATTGAACTCACTAGCATCGCGTTGAGTAACACCTATATTTTTGTGCTACGATGTCCTCGTAGTGTGAGAACTCCCCTACTTTTTTTCATTCATCATTACTTCTTTACTTTTCATCATAAAATACTGTGGAATATATCATTACTGAGGCCAGTCGTGGCGCAGCGGCACGAGGTGTGACTGTAAAACCGACTGGTTGTGGGTTCGATCCCCACTGGAGGAGATGAAATATTTACTTAAATTTACATTTCTATTTCTTCGCTCTGGTGTCGAGGTTAAGCGCGGCGTTGAGTTCTGCCACTCGACACGCAACACTTCCAGAATTCGGCAGAAAGTGGAACGGAACACTCCGGAAACGGAGTGTCTTAACACTAGGTTCCCTCTGCCTACCCTGCTGTGTGCGTGAAGCTGATTATTACTAAAACTCGATGTAACAAAAAGAAACAAAACATCAATGGCCATATCTACCATACAAATTCACCACATGACCATTAATGTATAGTAAAATAGGGGCATGTGAAATAACACACAAAATTTTTAATTTCGATTCATTTATTTGAAAAAAAATCGTGTAAAGCGATACAAAAATGGCCTTGTGGTAAACACGCTTAGTTAACAATACAATGTACTCACTATACTAAAACCTAAATGCAAATTGAGATTCTAAGGCACTTATTTCTATTTAAATAAAAATATTATGCAGATTTTGTAAACAGTATTTAAACGTTTTTGACGTTTTTCTAAAAAAAAAGTTAAAAATCTATGAAAATATTTTTGTTTCCTCAGTATAGATATAGAATATTTTATAATAGTGATGTTATTAAGTTTAAGTGATATTCTTTTAAGCTTCACGCTGTATCCCGCATCCGGGAACCTAGAGTTAAGATACTTGGTTCCCCACAAACTGCTCTATTTTAGCGAAATTACGTGTGGAGTACTGGAACTTAAAGTCGCACTTTATCTTCTTACAAAAGAGTGAAAATAAAAATGATCCATTCGCGAATGGAAGGGAATGGGACTCGAACCCACAACCGTCTCGTTTACAGTCAGTCAGATGTGCTCCGGCACGGCTGCTTCTAATAAAAATCCAATCAAAATAAAATTGGTGTAGAATATATCTGTACAATAAAAAGTATATAGCAAACTTTCTTCTTTGTTGATATTAATTTACTTCAAATTCAAATAAAACGTTTGTTTAATTTTGATCTAAAAAAAGGAAAACAATGACGTCATCATTAGAAAAAAAATATATATATATTAGAACAAGAATGGCATTACTATTTAAAAATCTGCATAACACCAAATCAATACTGATAAGAGCAGTCAAATTTATCACAAAAAATGTCACATTTGGCTTTTTTTTAATTTAGGAACTAATTTTTTTACAAATTTTCTAACGTGCATCTATTCATTAGTAAGTTACGTGAATATTAAAACGACCTTTAGGCGGCATTTAACAATAAAAAAAATAAAAAAATAGAGATAGAGAAAATGCAGTGCATTTAAAAAGGGCTGTAATACATTATTTATAGTAAGTAATTAATGTGGTGTAAAATCTATTGTACTCTAATTTAAAAATATCGAAATCGAATATTATTATCCTTAATAATCGATTTGATAATAAAAAAAATATCCTGCAACTAAACAGAACTCTATTGTAATGATAAGTTCACTATACTATTATAATTACTGAATTATTTAAGAATATGACATATTACAATTTAATTTCCGATATATGTGAAACAAAGGTGACATTTCACCGGCTTAAGAGTGTAAACCTGCTAACAACCTACAAAGCAGGTTCTCAATGGAGGAAAAATGTTTTTAAATATATGCATACATACATATATTGTAGCAAGGTTTATAAAATTTCAAATATTTCTTTAGTAAGCTCTACCATATAAAATAAAAACAAGGTCGATTTTGAATTTTTTTACTCAACACTTTCAAACAGTGTAAAAGTAAACAGGATTACACTATTAAGCCGTCGATATACAAAACTTATACATACATACATAAAGTATGTACACAAAAAAAATATGGCAACAGCATATTGGAAATTAAAAAAAATATATCATCATTAAACTGTTTATACACATACCTAGTACAGCTGTCTTTTGTGTTAAAATAAAAATATAACCCTAATTTAAAGAAAGAACACCTACAAATTAAGTGTATAATATGTATACCTAACATAGCTGTATTTTGTCTCAAAAATTAATAGAAAAAAAAATACCTAAATATCACAAAAATCTAAGCTTGAACGCCTACAAATTGAGATTTCTCCTTAATAATCATATTTCTCAGCATGCTTCGCGTCGCCTCGATACAATCACACGGCCTTACCTCGGACTTGTAATCCATCATGTCTTGTATTTTCTCTTGTATCTCCGGCAACAAGTCCTTCAACTCTTTCAGCTCGCCTTCCACAGAGTAAAACGGGTCTGCCG
Source organism: Heliconius erato x Heliconius himera (assembly GCA_013421005.1). Classification (NCBI taxonomy): domain Eukaryota; kingdom Metazoa; phylum Arthropoda; class Insecta; order Lepidoptera; family Nymphalidae; genus Heliconius; species Heliconius erato x Heliconius himera. The sequence continues at coordinate 11,303 of JAATLQ010026562.1, read as the reverse complement.
TCGAATATTTCTTAACTGTGGCATCCTCCGCCACCGAAACTGGATTTTCTAAGGTTTTGATACGAGATTCTAGAATGTTCGCCGCGTTTTTGAAGTGAGTTATGGCGTCCTCGAAGTTAGATGCTAGGGAATTGGCGAGACCTAGAAGTCAAAACAAATCATATTTAGGGCATAGGCTTTTTTATATATTATTTATTCTTGGAATAAAATTTCAATTAGTATAAAAATTAACAATAAACATAGCTTACAAATAGAATGCTGACATAATATACATATCAGTGGTGCAGGGGCACAATTTAAATGCTACAGGTTATGGGTTTGATTCCCACTCAAAGTAATAAAATATTTATTATTTTCATTTCTTCATTATAGTAACGAGGCAAAGCATAACATTGAGTTATACCACTCAGCGCTCAATGTCTCAAAATTCAGCAGAAAGTGAAACACAAGTGTCTTAATGGGGAACAGAATTCCTTAACACAAGGCTCCCGTGTCTTTTCTGCCTACTCTACACCTGTGCGGGAAACAGCATGAAGCTAAAAGTTAAGTATCGAGTCCATACCAATTTGGTAGTGTGTCTCAGCAATCCTTCTATCATCACTTCTGTACAACTCCTTTTGTATGTCCAAACAGCTCACTGTCAAATTAAATATAAAATATAAATAAGCAATTATAAGTCAATGTTGATTTATTTGAAATTATATAGACAAGACATAAAAGATAATTAAGCAATTTCTGGCTTATATAAGAAAAATATTATACAATTTTTTTTATCCAGCTTCATACTAAATATAACACTCCACTTTTCGCTGATTTTTCGAGGCATTGGGTATTGAGTGGTGGAACTTAACGCCGCACTTTGCCTAGATACCAAAAATAATTTCCTCGAGTTGGAATGGAGTCTTTAATATTTAATAATCTTTATTTAGAACTATAACATACAAATTACATGCACTGAGACCTCCCAGTAAGTAGTCAGAAGACACTTGTGTTGGGAATATCTCGCAACTCCCAAATCAAATCAATAGTCTTAACACTAGGTTCCCTCTGCCTACCCTACTAAAAGCGGAATACAGCGTGAAGCCACAAAAAAAATATAATACCCATATCAACGACTGCCTTGTCGTACGTCTCGCTCTCCAGAGCCACCTCTCCCAGCGCGAGGTGCACGTCCGCCAAGAGGGCGCGCGCCGCCATTGCACCACTCTCTGCACGCTTCTGCAATATGCCTCTGGATAGTTCTAGAAAAAAAGGATCAATTATTTTCTTTGATTCATCAATATAATAATATTTTTTATCTTCTACAAAACCAATGCTGCACTTAGTTTTATTACTAGAGTAATTAAACTCATTTTTTTATTTACTAGTAAATAAAAAAGCACATTAAAATATTGAATTCTAAAAAAAATAATAATGTCAATAAAAAAATATTTCCTAAGAATAATTTTCAAACATTACAAACCTAGCATTTCCCATGCAAGTTGTAAGTTGTCAACGTCGTCTTCAGTGTCCATGTTGACTGTAGACTCATTGTTTGCATCACCATTTGACGGTCCCTAAAATTATATATTTTTTTATAGAAATAATAGTAAAAATATTTTTACTTTAGTTTAACTTCCATTTTACTTAACATTTAGTGCAAATTTTGTTCATTTTTATGACTGTTTTAAGTTATACTAATTTGCTTTCCCAAACAAATATATTTAAATATGGTACTTACTGGTACTTCTTCTGAACTTTCAGCCGTACTAGGACCAGGTTCATCATCTTTAGTTGTTGATTCAGCTTCAGTCTTTTCTACTTCTTCTTTGGTGCTTTCACCGTTTTCAGTCTTAGCCTCTTTTTTTGTTTCTTCATTATCAGCATTTTCCCCATTTTCAGAATTTTCCCCATTTTCAGCATTTTCACCATTTTCTACTTAATAAAGTTATATGATTAATATAAAAAATATCTCTACTAGCAATATATGCGTAATATTCTCAGAAATACTCAAACTGCGAAGAACAGATGCTATAAATTTCTGAGAATATTATATTTGAAATAATGTATAAGAAATGTCTTAAACCCACACCTTTTAAAAATGTTAGTTTAAAAATCTGTATTAAATAAATATACCAATAGAAATTAAAACATCAGCATTGATCACAATCAAAGAACACTTTTGTAGTGAAAAGACTGTCACAATTCATATATTAATCATCACACAACCACACACACACCTTCATTCCTGTACCAGAATAGTGAGGTATTCTGGCAGAATCTGACTGTAAATGTGATGGCAGATTTAATTCTCACTTAAGAGAATGTATCTTTCATGTTCTCCTGGTATTCTAATTTTCAGTGATTCAATTTGCAATGCAGCAATGTTTCAATTTCAATGTAGAAAACAGAATAGAAAATGTATTGATACTGTTGTTGATATTTTCTTTATCTATCTAACTATATGTGGAATAAAATTTAAAACTAAAATAATCTGTACCTTCATTATCATCTTCTTCTTCATTGTTATCTCCAGGTACAGCTTCTCCCAGAACACCACTTTCTTCTCTTGATAACCCTAACAAAGCCTTTCCATACCTATAATAAAATTGTATTTTATTGACAAAAGTATTGTTTTTTTTTTTGAACTTCACTATGTATCCAACATATAGCAGGGTAGGATGAGGTAACCTAGTGTTAGGACACTCCCCGACTCTCTGCCAAATTTGAGTGGGCCCAGTTATGAGTGCAAGAAAATCATAATATTAATAAGAAATAATTCATTTGGGAATTGCATATATCCATCGCGTTACAATCACACACTTGTGCCCTTGCACCACAATGGCCTCGATTTTGTTGTTAGGTCCCAAATTATTAGATCACAATATGATATTGAGCCTTACATGACACATTTAGAATTTTTTAGAAGATTAAACCTATGCTTTGATTTATATTTCATTCTTATATGTTTGTTTCTGTTATTATTCTCATATTAAGACAGTATCATCAACACAAAGCGAAGTAATATTTCACTTTTTTGGAAAATCTAAGAAGAAAAACTATTATGTTATTTATCTAACAAACCAAACTAAAAAAATATCTGTTTAAAATAATAACAATCACTGAAATGCTTGTGAATCTAAAAAATTTAAATGTGGAAATGATTTTTCAAATACTTAAAATTGTGACTATGATTTTAAAATATATGTATATTACAAAAAAAAGAACATATTTATTTTCATATTAAATCCTTTTCCATCAATATTTAAAATTTTATTGATTAACAATAAGTAAATAGATTGTTAAAAACACTTACCACAAATAAGCTTCAGCACATTCGTCAGCCATATCACCGTGGGCCTTTGCTAACAGTTCACATGCTGTGGCCAACGATTCTGTAGCCGCATTATAATCTCTTACTGCTAAATGACGTCTGCCTGAAGCTAACAACTCCTCTGGAGACGTGGTGCTCACTTCTGATACATCTGCCATCTTATAAAGGAATATAGCATTACCGTATATATTAGATACTTAAAGAAATGAATTTCGGTTTGGAGGGAAGGTTAACTAACTAAATTAGTCTATTATTTATTTTAAAAATTTAAGTAAGTTATATTTCTCGAATAACCGGCAAAATCATAACGGTCACTTTGACATCCATATAAATACAACAATATGAAGCCACGTGCACAATAAATAATAGAATGTTTGTTTAAATAATAAAGAATAATCACTTTAAGATTAAGCATATAAAAACTAATACATTTATCATATCCGTAAAAATCTAGTATGTGATAGTTGTAAATGTAATTGGTCAATTGATAGTTGTTTTATTACAAAATTACTTACTTTTGGTTATTATAGAAGGCCTGTCAAAGAGGAATTAGTGATATTTTATATCTTGAGTAATTATATGGCTTTTATTTTCATAAAATTCGTTGTAATAGGGTCGTATAGTTTAATGAATTACGCCAGACAGTGGTAGACTCTCACTTTTGCGTTAACTTAACTTGGGTTTTGAAGTTGAAATTGAAAGAGTAGATTCACGAAGTAGTGTTGCCAGATTCTTAGCCAACTCGAGCTATTAACTCGAATCGGGCTTAACTCGAGTAATTTTTTTTCTTGCTCTAATCAATGCAATATTCAAGGATAAGGGATTTAAAAATTAACAAATAAAAATAATATTTAAATAAATTTAATTTGCCAAGAGTGAAAATTGAAAAAAAGATCTTCTGATTAAATTATACATACAATAAATTATTATATTTTTTCTCAAGTTCAACTCGAGTTAAATTAATCCGTACTCAGTATAAATAGATTTGTAATTTTCTCAATGTGTATCCGTATGTCAATGTATATTAATATATATATATATATATATATATATATATTTATATATTTTAAAATATATTAATATATATTTTTTTTAAAACAACGCGCAAATAAAAATATATTTAAATTTGTGTTCATCAATGTATCCGTATAATTAAATGTATTGTAAGTCCATTTATATTGTTTACAAGGTTTTCATTTGAAAATAATTTCTCACAAATAACTAAAATGTCTTTACCTCTTAATTTATGTATGTTTAGTTTATATTAATTTATAAGTTATACTTAACATTGTGTAAATTTAAACTTCTCTGAGTATTAATACAAAACTACACTTGAAAAGCCTATTAGAAACTATTTTTTGCTACAAAATATTAAATAGGAAGTTTTGTGTGATAAAAAAAAACTTACTTTGTAGTTTACAAACATTTAAAAACATTGCACATTTATGTTTTAAGAATAAGCATTCCTTTTTTAAATCAGTACTATCTCGAATATAGTATTTAAAAGTCATCGCGGCGCAGATTTATTTTAAACTGCTAAACTGTCAATCTGCTGTTGAACTGTTGATCATCTTTACAGCGTCAGCGGACGAGAAGAGGCGAGAGTAGCTCACACTTGAAGAATGAACGAGATGTGATGGACGTTCGTGAGAATGATAGCGATACGGGGTAATGTCTTTTGGACCCTCTGAAGACGTCTGTCTATCTTGGCGTATGCGAACACGGCACAAGCGTAGGTTATGATGGAAAGAATGCAAGTTTTGTATGTACAATATCAGCTTGTTCCGAAGTAACATTTTAAAAGCAGAGCAGTGGCACCGCCCGCGATCATGACCACATTTATTTACGTAAAGCAGTTACGTTTACCATTTGCGATTTATCGTTAACTATTGGCAATTTCCTTGGCTCTAAAAGTGCTTATAAAAAACGAGTACGCGTAAATTTTGATTTTCAATTATTTATTTTGCTATGTTTGATTGTGAATTTCAATTCTCTTAGAAAAAGCAAAACTGAACTTGCAATGTCTCCAGAATTCGACGAAAAATGGAGAAAGGAGTGTCTTAATACTAGATTTCCTCTGCCTGTATACAGCGTTAAATAAAAAAAAAGTATTTAAAGAAATGATTTCTCTAAGATACCACGTCCCACGTCCGGCTAGCGTGTTCGGCGCTATAAAGATTTGAATTTCACCATCAAAAGTACTCGGCATAGCCTTGCTCTGGGCAACTTATTATCATTGTTATACTATATAACCCTTTATATAAACCTATATAAACGTTTTTTTTATTAAATTTAGTTTTATTGTAAATTAATTCATTGAAATAGTAAAAATATAAAAAATATAAGCCATCTACAATTACCTTAAGTAATTTTAAAAAGAATAAAGAAATTTATAATAAAGAAATAATAATGAAAGAAATATTTGCATGCAGCATTGCGTGACGCACAATAATCTCGTTAGGTTGAAAGCATTTAATAAAGTTTATATATTTCTATTAATATTAATTATTGTGCAGTTTGCATCGTGTCGTTACACGAGTGGATATCGACTTTTCCCCCGCCCCAGCGATTGCCCGCCCAATATTTTACTAGTGAAGATCCTTTAGCTACGAGCACTATCGATAAATATATTTTTTTATATTCTAGTGTAATACTCTAAATAATAATGTAATTATTATGTTCAATGATTTTTTTTCAATTTCGAGGCTATTCGTGGCGTAGATGCACAAAGTGTGACTGGTTGTGGGTTCGATCCCCACTCGACGAGATTAAATATTTACTTGAAATTTATATTTCCATTTCTTCGCTCTGGTGTCGAGGCAAAGCGCGTTGTTGAGTTCCGCCAGTCAATACTCAATACCTTCATTTTGCCAAAAGTGGGGAACGGAGTGGCTTAACACTAGGTTTCCTCTGCCTACTCTGCTATGTGCGGAATACAGGGTGAAGTTGGTTTAATTTAATAAATGTTATGGTATACGACAAAGCTCGACAGGGGACATTGGAATTTTAATCTTCATTATGAGACAATGGGCGGTGTTTTATTTACCACCTAACGTATAATTATTGTATATAGCGGAAAGTGGAGTGCATAGTAATATTTAATAATAAAATAATTAGAAATTTCTCTGCTAACCCCACAAATTAAAAATGAAATATTTTATTAACATTAATTCAGCTTCAGGGTACGATTGCTCAAATTTCCGAGACTCAACTTTTACCAAAATTATCGATACCAAAACAATATATTTATTTTTCCACAATAGATCCGCACTACCGATTGCTTCATTTTCTCGGTTTCCCTGCCAGTTTGTTTCCAGTTGGCGGTTGAAACAGGCGTGTCGCGGCGTTCCTTGCTGCATCGCGATTAAATTACCTTAACCTTTCATAACACGCGACGTTCTTTTAAATAGTTATCTTATAAAAATATATAGAGATTATAAGAAAATGTGACACACAAGCGAGAGTTTCTCTGATCCGGCACAAAAAGTAATGAAATTGTAAGCAAATTCATAGTAGTTATTGTATACAATATACGAATACTAATACGTCGTTCGTTGGATTACTAATTATTGGGATTAACCACGCCTCAATTAATTTTGTATGTTTATAGATTTTTGGATATATAAAAAATAGTAAGATTATGGTTTTTTACAATGTAAATATTATTAAATAAATATAAATAAATCGGCTTTACGCTTTATCCCGCACACAGCAGGGTAGCCAGAGGGAACCTAGTGTTAACAAAGTGTCTTACTTTGTTCCCTCATTTTCAGCCGAATGTTAGAGGCATAGAGTGTTGAGTGGCGGAACTCAACGCCGCGCTTTCCTCGACGCCAGAGCTAAGAAATAGAAATATAAATGTAAATAAATATTTCATTTCCTCGGGTGAGAATCGAAGCCACAACCAGTAGCGGTTACAGACACACTTTGTGCCGCTGCGCCACGACTGGCCTCTAATAAATATTATTAAAAATAATATATTACCTTACCTATTCCTATTATTTTCCGCTTATCACACACACGTGAAAGCATACAAAAAAAAAGAAAAAACACATATATCTGATTGGATCAACGCTCGCTACTACTTTACTTCTTCGTGAGAAAAGTTACCCCTTTCCAACTTTAAGCCTGATTAAAGTAGGGTATTCGTACCTACTTAAGTACTTAGGCTTACATATATATATATATATATATATATATATATATATATATATATATATATATATATAT
>JAATLQ010026561.1:0-32913 GCA_013421005.1 Heliconius erato x Heliconius himera | reverse complement strand
CACACAAACACAGTAGTCTGAACACAATTTTCTCTTTACTTGCCTAAATATGTCATATGCGAGGGTAAAATAAATATTCTTAATAATAAAATTAACGCTGCCCTTTTCTAACTTGTAGGTACAGGAAAAGTGAGAATTTAAACTGCATAGTGCCAGTATCAACCATTTTACATAAATATATATATATATATATATATATATATATATATATATATATATATATATATATATATATATATTTATATTATTGTGTGTGTTCAATCCCCACTCGAGGAGATGAAATATTTACTTAATTTAAGTATATTTCCATTTCTTCGCTCTGGTGTCGAGGTAAAGCGCGGCGTTGAGTTCTGCCACTCAACACGCAATGCCTCCACAATTTGGCAGAAAGTGGGGAACAGAGTGTCTTAACATTAGGTTCCCTCTGCCTGGCACAAGCGTGAGGCTGTAAACGTGATGATTGTAGGTCCGACTCCCACTCAGGGGAGAGAAATATATTTATATTTAATATTTTTATTCCTCGCTCTATTAAACGAAGCGAAGCAAAATGCGGCGTTGAGTTACGCAACTCAACTTTTAACCAAGTACCGCTTTAAATATATATACAAATGTGAATTTAGCTTTACTAATAAATCAGGTAGATCTGAGACCTTTATAAATTTTTCGGTCAAGAAATTGGTCTGGCTGATATACGACGCTCGTCACGGTACGTGGGCAGAGATATATATTAAGCAATAAGAACTACAGCATTGCATACTATTAAGATGGGATTATCTTGGTTTGTTGAGTGATTTTATTTGCTTTTAATGGTAGAAGGTTCAGATCTTTATGATTTTTTTTATTACCAAGTATTTTTTGGACATCTATCGCATTCTGTGGAGTAAGTAAAGGATAACTTGTATTTCATCAATCTGATATTTTTATATTATTATAATAAATAGAATGTTCTTGCGAAAAAGAGGCGTTGGCTTTAAAAATATTAACAATTTTATACTGTCGTGGTTTAGCGGTACAGGATTTAGCTGCAAGCGCGACGATTGTGGGTTGAATTCCAAACCGGTGATATGAATTATATTTATTTCCTTGCTTAGATAACACACCGGGCAAAGCGGGTGTATGAGTCCCATCAATCAACACGAAATGTTGAAAATTCTTTGGAAAGTAGACGTCGGAATGTTTTAAAATTTTGTTTTTTTGCCTACCCTACTATGTAAGGTATACACTATACCTCACATAGCAGGGTAAGCAAAGAAAACCCGAGATCCTAGTGTTAAGACACTCTGTTTCCTAATAAAAGGCTTTCATTTCCCACTTTTCACCGAGTCGCATACACACAGTTCCTTCTACCTACCCTAAAATTAAAAAAATAAATAATTTCCCCGGATCGAGATCGTACTCATTACCAAACGTGTTTACAGGCAGTCACTGTTCCACTGTGTAGATAGATAGATATATGCCAAAAAACCCCTCATCGCTCTTACTACGTATCCCACAATAATATTCGCTTCGCCTAACATTGCTATTTGCATTCAAATTGCCGGCACTCGCTCCCTGGACTACAATTATGAAACGTCCATTTAAATATATACATATATACATACATACATGCATGCTTCCATACTACTAGTCAGTTGATGTTGAACTTGCTATAACAAGCTTATAACTAAATTCAGCTAAGTCAATAATTTCTTGAATATAAACTTATTTAGCTTCATATTTAATTCCGCATATAGCAGGTTAGGCACAGGGAACCTAGAGAGAGTAGACGTAGAGTTGAGTAAGACACTCCGTTCTCTACTTTTTGTTCAACTTTCGAGATATTGCGTATTGAATGACAGAAGTTAACGCCGTGCTTTATTTTGTTATCAGAGTGGATGTTCTCTCAGGTTACCTTACTAAGAGTACAGTGAGAGACAAAAAATATATAAAAAATTGTTTAATGCAATAAATCATACGGATTCTGTCATGCACAACATTATTTAATAACTAGCGGCCGATTCGCGGCTTCGGCCCCATATTTCCTATAAATCTTTTGATATAATTTTTACATCTAATCACGAAAAAATATTTTCATAAATTTGAGAAAGTGCAATTATTCTCCTCGCATGTAGCCTAGTGCTGCATCCTCGCATGCAGAATACGAGGATATCATCGGCGGCAAGGGCGCCCCCCGCGGAACTCGAGTTAGGCTTGCGGCCGTAAACAGTGTTGAATTATTTTAATTTTATATTTTCTCAAAAAGTATACGTCCAAATTACATTCTATAAAAGCCGATGATTATCTTCATAAAATTTCCTTGATGATGGAATAACTTACACTCATAAGTTTTAATATCTTCGTCAAATAAAAAACGGTGAAATATCACCTTGAAATTTTCTATTACTTTTTTGTCACAAAACGCCTTATTGTGACTTATTTATAAAAGATAGATAATGGGTGTCCCGGACTTTATTTTAGAACTAATAAAATTAAATATTTTTGTAGTATTGCTCAAAGCAATTTGATTATGTTCATTCTTATTGTTATTTCGTTATTTATAAAACTAACTAAAAATTACATTCTGATGTTATATAGCCTATAGCACTCCTGGGAAATGCAGCTTTCACACAAACAAAAAAATTGTAAATCCGACCAGTAGTTTCAGAGATTTTAACATTTTAACAAAGAAACAATATCTTCCGCTTTATTATACGAGTATTAGTAAATATATACGAGCTTCAATATTCGATGAAGAAATAATTGTTGCTTAAATCACAAAGCTACTTCTAATTTCTAGAGATAATCTATTGATCACTTTCTGTTCTATTCTGTGCTTATTTTATGGGATTTACTAAAATACTTTTTACAAAAGCTGGTTAGTGGTTTAATTATAATTTAAGCTTTTTTTTATTTAGTGTTTCCCATAAGATACTTGCATTGCCCACTTTCCGTCGAATTAGCGACTTCAGTGATGCGGAGTGTCTCACAAATAAGTTCGCTCTGCCCACCCTGCTGTGTGCTGGCTACAACATGAAGCCAAAAATGATCTGTGATATATAAAATTTTCTATTTAATACTTTGCGGGTAACAAGAAAATTTTCCACACCGCAAAAATTTTCACGTTGAACGTAAACAAAGAATTTTTCTTTAGAAACAATTTCCGATGGTTGCTTCTCCTTCATAAGAAAACAAAACAGTCGATGTTGAGTGCTCAGAAAACTTTCAATTTATAACAACGTTCAGTTATTTTAACGTGGTATCGATGAAGACGCAATTTAATTTCTTGCATCATTTTTATTGAAAAAGTGTGGTTTATAATAATGCTTGCAGCCGGATGCGTTTTTTCTATTTTATTATAAATATAATAATAAACTAAAATTGGTTTTAATATTTAATAGCATATTGCGTTTTATATATAACTAGAGGGCGTGCGCGGCTTCGCCCGCTTATTAGGAGTGAATTCTAAAAAAACCACGAAACACATGTTCAATAAAATATTTTTAACAGTCTGAATTTATTTTTTTATAAAAATCGGTGGCAACATAAAGATTTTTCTATATAAACTTTCAACCCCTTATTTGAACCCTTAGGGGGTGAATTCTTAAAAACCATGAAACACGTGTTCAATGAAATATTTTTAAGAGTCTGAATTTCAAATTTTATAAAAATCGGTACAGATTAAAATTTTTTTCCATACAAACTTTCAACCCCTATTTCATCCCTTTAGGGTTAAAATTTTTCAAAATCCCTTCTTAGTGGATGTCCAGAATATGAAAATAAACATCTGCCCAAATTCCACGTTTCTACCATCAGCGGTTACGGCTCTGCCTGCGTCTTACCTCAGTCAGTCAGCACAAGTCCTTTTATATATATAGATATTCAATTTTCTAAATCTTAGAAGCGAAAAATCTTAGAAGTGAGTGGCAAAGCGAAGAAATGGGAATATACATTTAAATATTAATTTCATCTTCTCGAGTGGGGACCGTACCCACAACCAGTCGGTTTCACGCTTTGTGCCCCTGCGCAACGACTGGTCTCTATGCTTAAGTTCCAAAGAAATATCCCGAATGTGTTGGATGTTGAAAATAGAACATTTTAACAAGTCCATCAACACTGATATGTGAGAGAAGGCGTAAATCTGTAAATGCGTTGGATGCCTAGTTTGAATAAGCAGCTATTGGAACAGTATAACTTTACGCCCAGTACTTTCTGGTCACCTACATGGTAAATATAATAAGTATAGTAATTTTCGACACATCGTTTTGTTTCTAGAGCAACATAAAATAATTCATTAATCTGACAAGGAATCGAACCTGCAGCCATCGCGTTTACAGTCAAGCACCAAAATATTTAGCAAGCAATGTTAAATATAACTTCCCGAATTCGGTTGAAAGTGTATTAGCAGTAGGTTCCCTCTGCCTACCACGCTATATGCGGGATACAGAATGAAGCTAAAAAAATAAAAAAAAAGAAAAATCATTAAAAAACCTCTTCAATTCATCTTAAATTTTATACAAAATACGCTTTTCACGTTCAGTAACATTGTAGTATACCGCCGTGATCCAGAACACACTCGCTGTTATTCACGAACTCCATTTAATGAATCCACCGGCTCTAATGAGGCATACAATACACCTCGTTATTGCGACAATAGGAACGCCATCAAGTATATTTAAATTTGTGAAGAGCAATGGAAAGGAGCGTCGACAAATGTAAAGAATTTTCGTTTTAAATTTGTGTTATGGAAAAGCACGGTTGTGTGGAACTGTATACAATGATTTTGAGTTTCTATTCAACTAAGATTTTTGTTATGCCGACGTATCCTGCATATTGTAGAGTAGGCGAAGGGTACCTGGGAACCTAGAGTTAAGACCGCGCAATGCCTTGTTATCACAGCAAAATAAAAGCATTTATCATTTGCTTGAGTGAGGGCATTTTCATTAGCTCAACTAATGTAATAAAAATAAATAAATCAGCTTCACGCTGTATCCCGCACACTGCAGGGTAGGCAGAGGGAACCTAGTGTTAAGACACTCCGTTCCCCACTTTCTGCCGAATCTGGAAGCATTGTGTGTTGAGTGGCAGAACTCAACGCCGCGCTTGTCCTCGACACCAGAGCGAAGAAATGGGAATATAAATTTAAGTAAATATTTCATCTCCTTGAGTGGGGATCGAACCCACAACCAATCGGTTTTACAGTCACACTTTGTGCCCCTGCGTCACGGCTGGCCTCACTAATGTAATGTTTATATTATTTAAGATTTGTTTTTAGTTTTACACTGTATTATATATTAATAAGATGAACAAAAAGAACTTATGGTTAGTGGCAAAAATTTATGCCACGGATTGTTACCAGAGCGAGTGAATAAAAAATAACTATTCCCGAGTGAGAATCGCACTCATCTACCACCGAGTGTATTGCCTTTATACTAGAAAAAAATCAGCTTCACGCTGTACCCCGCATACAGGCAAGGTAGGCAAAGGGAACCTAGTGTTAAGACACTCCGTTCCCCACTTTCTGCTGAATTCTGGAGGCATTGCGTGTTGGGGACAGGACTCACGCCGCGCTTTGCCTCGACACCAGAGCGAAGAAATGGAAATATAAATTTAAGTAAATATTTCATCTCTTCGAGTGGGGATCGAACCTACCACCAGTCGGTTTTACAGTCACACTTTGTGCCACTACGCCACGACTGGCCTCAAACTAACTACTAGTATAATGGATATGACACCTAATACTTTCAAAGTACACGAGGTAACTCAACTTCTTGAGAAAGTAGTTTGCGTTGAAACTGAAACGTGATATAATATAGCCTTTAGCTTTCTTCGGTAAAAGGACTGTCCAAGAAAATTTTCCGCTAACAACAGGATAAGCAGAGAAATATTTGTGTTAAGACTTTATTATCACTCAATTTTGGACGATTTCTGGTGGAATTGCGTGTTGAGTGGCGGAACGCAACGCTCAGAGCGGGAATCGAACCAACAACTTGTCGCGCATACAATCGCCGACTTGTGCCCCGGCACTATGACTGGCCTCAAAACTATAACTAAATCAATAAATCAAAAAAATCAGCTTCACGCTCTATCCCGCACACAGCAGGGTAGGCAGAGGGATCCTAGTAAAAAACACTCCGTTCCCCACTTTCTGCCGAATTCTGCAGGCATTGCGTGCTAAGTGGCAGAACTCAACGCCGCAATGCAATAATCTAACAAGTATTTATATACTAGTATACAGATGACTGTTAGATCAATAGACACACTGATACAGATTATAGAGCAGATTAAAAAATATTTTGCAAGTTTTTGCACCCATTATCGGTATAGTTTTATTCTTTATATATGTTTGCCTCATTTAATCATGTAACACTTGCACTACACGGACTACGACATTCATTCTGTATTTTTTTGTTTATTGGTTGATAAAATTTGAACAAAAACGTTAAAATTTTATAACAAGAAGAGATATAAGAGGATGACAAAACTGGTGTTTTCTCAAAATTTTATATGTAAGAAAAAAAATTCTATAGATTTCAAAAAATATATTCTCACGTATTCTTTTTTGATTGATAGCAAATAAGAGTCTATATCTAGCCAAAGCATTAATTATATAGTGAAATGTTTTTTCGGAAATAATCTCCGCTATCAGCTATATATCAGTTTCTCTATTGATCTGTCCATCACCTATAAACTTATTTCAAATTTGGTAGTAATGTATTCATATTCCGATCTTAATCAAATGCTATTGGATTCTTTATTGAAAAATCATGAAGATATTTTATGAAATTAGAAATAAATTTTTTCCACATTCCTGAGAGATTTTTGCCTCGTTTATTGTACTACAATTATGAATGAGAGAAAATTGTAATGGCCTAGTTTTATCTCTTACGTGTTAAATGTAAAAATGCTCAACAAAATAGAGGCTCTCATGTCACAGTACAACAGCGTCTAGTGGTAGTGGGTTCGATCCCGACGAATGTTTTAAAAATTGACGGAAAGTAGGTAGCGGACAGTCTAAACACAAAAAAATATCTTATTTATCTTATGTTTAGTATAATATAAGCATTTCAAAACTTGCTTCATCTGCTCTCCGACGTCCAAACTTGGATATTCAGTTAATTAACTTTGTGACAAGTTACCACCTTACCAAGTTCTAACTCCCAGAACGATTCAAAGTGACTGTTTGTCTCGTTTATGTATAAATATTGATGTAAGTTGTAAAAAACGTTAAGCTAAAGATATTTTTATTAAGAAGATTTATTTCGTGACTATGTACTAGAATGTTTGTTTATTCATAGATAGATGCCTTCGGTACGCAGTGGAATATCGTCTGATTGTAAACGCGATGATTGTGGATTCGATTTTTATTAAGAAACGGTATGCTATTCTTTCAATTCTTTTCATATTCTCACTTTGGTAAGAGGACGCACGGTGTTGCCGTTCTGCCACTCAGCTTTCACTTCCTTTTCAAATACAACATTCTTCATTTTAAGCGTAAATAGAGAATGAATTATCTGAATTTAGGCCAGTCGTGGCGCAGCGACACTCAATCTCCAAATCGACTGGTTGTGGGTTCGATCCCCACTCGAGGAGATGAAATATTTACTTAAATCTGGTGTCGAGGCAAAGCGCGGTGTTGGGTTCTGCAACTCAACACGCAATGCCTCTAGAATTCGGCAGAAAGTGGGGAACGGAGTGTCTTAACACTAGGTTCCCTCTGCCTACCCTGCTGTGTGCGTGATACAGTGTGAAGCTGATAATTATCTGAATACTAGAATCTGTTGTGCAGGAAAAAGCAAAAAAAAATTTTTGCAAATTTTATTAGTCCTCTCCACTTATTATTTTTATAGATTGATGTAAGGCTCATACATAAATCATACATTATGATGTAAGCACCAGGAGTTCAATGGAAATCGTGCATCAATTGTAATTTATACTAAAGCTAACAACGATTTGGCGCATGTTTAATAGATTGCATGAAATGTTGATATTTTGATTGAATTATTGAGCTACCCTTGGATTTTAAACGTGTGAATAGAATTAATGTTATGAAAATATTAAATTGTGAATGACGACAAGTTGTAAAGATTTTTTGACGTGATGACGTGAATATATCTAAAATAAAATTATATAATAGTAGTGATAGTGAATATAATATAACTGATGTAAAAATATTTTCTCTGAAGAACCAGTAGGGAATTTATGGAAAAGGACAAGATAAATGAGCGTACGGGTCACCTGATGGTAAGTGATTACCGCCGCCCACGACACCGTGCAACACCAGAGGAGCTACAGGTGCGGTGCCGGCCTTTAAGATGGAGATAGACGCGCTTTTTGAAGGTACCCATGTCATATCGACCTGAAAACACTGCCACAGGTAGGCCATTCCACAGTTCCGTGGCGCGTGGAAGGAAGTTCCTACGAAACCAGCACGTAGTGGATTGCCACGTATCCAGGTGGTGTGGATGATATTTTAGCTTGTGACATGTGAAAATTCGGCGGCAGGTCAGACAGTTCTTCAGAACACTCCCCATGATAAGTGCGGTAGAGAACACACAGCGAGGAGACGTCTCTACGCTAAGCCAAAGTATCAAGCCTTTCACAGATTATTGGGTCCCCAATGATTCGAATGGCTCTACGTTGTATGCGATCAAATGGTTCAAGCTAATACCGAGGTGCACCAGCCCAGAGATGAGAACAGTACTCCATATGAGGCCGAACCTGGGCCCTATATAGAGCCAATCGGTATGTGTAAAATAAGTCGTATCACATCGTTACTCAATATCTAAAAAAATCAATGCCACTCAACACGCAATGCTTGCAGAATTCCACAGAAAGCGGAGTGTCTTAACACTAGGTTCCCTCTGCCTACCCTGATATGTGCGGGATACAGCGTGAAGCTAATTTAATTTATTTAATTTTATAACTTCACTGATTGTAATAGATTTAACATTGACAGTGACGAATTTGAACTGTCCCTATTCGGTTTCCTTTCAAATAGTGTTTAAATTGATTTAAATAAAATTTTTAAAATGTAGAGTTTTTCAATAATTTAAAGGAAAACTGTGATTTTAGACAAAAATTAATATTATTTTCAGGATTATAACATTATTGGCCTAGCGCCACTACTGTTAAAAAAAATTAAATTAGTCAAAAAATATAAAACCATAATAGATGCGCAATAGTTCTGATCACGTCAGAAGGATGAGTCATAAAAAGGCTTGAAAACTTTGTATATTAAAAAAAGACCTAACCCACAATCTGTTACCATTACTTTCGTACTCTTGTATCCTTGCGCCACAACTTACCGGCAGAACCTGTTTCAAATAAAAAAAGTAAAAACGTACAATAGTTACTATTGTGAGAGATTTCTTTTCCTCTTTTTCAGTCCATTTTATATAAATTTACACATTTTATTTCACTTAAAGATTAGTAGAGATAGTAAAAACCTACTAGTTACAAATTAATTCTACCACGACATTGCCATCTAACACACAAACTTCCCAGCTTAGTGTCCGATGAGATTTCGACAAAGTTCCATTATCAATGTCGCTAGCCATTTCCTGTGTGATTTGGACAAAATAGTTTAAAGTAAAATATGCTTTATTTATTAAGCATAAGTGTCAAATTTGTGTTCCCCAAATTGCCGAATGTAGTGACATTGGGAAGGTGAGTGAAGAACCGTGTCGTGCCATAAACTTGCTAACCATGTTAGGAAAGCTAAAGAGCGTCTAACGTGTGACAAGAAATGGGAAAACGAAAGCTAATGCCCATTTTCGTTGAGATTTGCAATATTAGTATTTAAATGAATAAACTTAACATTATTTATGTTATAATAAGACGGAAATAATAAAAATAGAACGAATTAATATTATTTTATAAAAATATAAAAAAAGTAAAAGAATATCATTTAATTTTTACTTTTTACTTCTACCCATACGATGCTCTTAATTTTTTCGCATATCAGAAATATATATAAATCAGCTTCACGTTGTATCCCGCACACAGCAGGGTAGGCAGAGGGAACCTAGTGTTAAGACACTCCGTTCCCCACTTTCTGCCGGATTCTGGAGGCATTGCGTGTTGAGTGGCGTATTTTATATATATAAAATACGTTGTCTTACACGAATCTATCGTGGCTCTGCAGAGTAAACGTGACTATTTCAAATTTATATTTCTCGCTCTGGTAGAATGACTCAGTGCAACGTAGAGTTCTGCTTCTGAACAAGCAATGCTTTGAAAATTGCAGCCAAAAGTGGAGAATAAATTTTCTTAACATCAAATTTCATTTTATATATAAAATTCCATTCCTGTATATAGTAGAGTAGGCAGAGGCCTACTATATACAGGAAGGAGCGTAAAGGTAAAAAAATATCCAATTTAATTTCGTTAGAGCTAAAATACACAAAATCTTTGAAGTGTAAACTGTAAAGACAATTTAGTTCTCAGTTGCAAGATTCTAGATAGAGTAAGTCATAGGAATGATCTTCAGCTTGAAATTTGCGTTCTAATTTACATTTTAGATAACGCATATGCTTAATATGCTCTTGGTTGGCAGCCTGAAGTACGTTTAATATAATGTATGCTATTATTCATATATGGTACTAAAAGTTATATGAAGAAGAAGTAGTTAAACTTTATTTATTTTGCAATTTCACACTTTTTCACGTATGCTGGCTAGCTGGATATGTATAGAGAACATAATGTTAGAGGAGACATTGCGTTTTGAGTGGCGGAACTCAACGCTGCTGTTGCAAATCCGTGCTTTGTTAAGCAGAGTGGGGAAATGAAAATAATTTATATAACATTTCGTGGCGCAGTAGGCAAGACAGCTTTGGATTTAATATTTTCATCATTAATTTGAGCCGCCGTGGCGCAGTGGCACAAGTGTGCGACTATAATTTCGAAGGTGTATGGGTTTGATTTTTCTTCGCTCTGGTAACGTGACAAAGTTCCCTCTGTCTACCCTGCTATGTACGAGATACAGCTAAAAAAATATTTTTATTTCCTTGTTGGGTAAAATGGGTGAGTGCACAATAAACGAAATATGTATTAGTAAGATATCAACTTATAATATATAGCAAAACATTTTTTTTACATTATTACAAGGTAGTCAGAGGTAACCTAATATTAAAACACTTCGTTCTCTAGATTCCACTCAATTTTCGACACATTGCGCGTTGAGTGGCTTAATTCAACCCTGCACTTTATATATTATATAGTAAAAATTGAGGCCAGTCGTGGCGCAGGGGCACAAAGTGTGACTGTAAAATCGACTGGTTGTGGGTTCGATCCCCACTCGAGGAAATAAAATATTTATTTACATTTATATATTCATATCTTCGCTCTGGTATCGAGGCAAACAGCGGCGTTGAGTTCCGCCACTCAACATGCCTCCAGAACTCGGCGGAAAGTGGCAGCCTACCCAGCTGTGTGCAAGATACAGTATTAAGCTGATTTAAAAATTGCATTTATAGTCAACGCTGTACCACTACCGCTTCAATGATAACAAAATAAATATATAGAAAATACATTAGCAACTCTATATGATCGTATAATGAATAATAAACAAAAGTGATATAGAAAAACAAAAGTGAAATAATAAACAAAAGTTGATGTGGGAATATTAGAAGTACTATTCGTCGAAGTACGTTTCATTTTAATTGAATTCTAAAACCATTTGATGTTTATTTTATTTTCGTAGAAATAGCTTGTTTTTTTTGCTTGAGGCAGAGGTGTACCTGGAATATCCTGGCTTTATCCGTGAACGAATTCGAGATATTGATACACGTTTAATTCCGTCCATAGCAAGGTAGGCAGAGGGAATCTGGGAACCTAATATCAAGACATTCCGTCACTATTATTGAACTTCAGTTCTCCACTTTTCGCCATATTCCCGAAGTATTCATCATTTTGATTTCTCCGCTCTGATGACAAAGTAATTTCCCCTATACATATACTATATAGTAAAATAAGATTCTCAGTTTATATTTTAAAATCCAGGCAAAAACAAATACGAGCGACGACAAATTTTTAATATAAAACAAAAAGACTAATAATAAACAATAAAAACAGAGGTGCCACTAGTAGAAACATAATATTTATGAATCTATCACAAATTTAACATTTAAATTCAATAAATTTAACTGAAATAATGTCGATAATTAAATTTAACAATAATATTCTTATACTTAAATTAAATGTATACACATAATACAGTTATTTTGTTATATTTTTAAGAAATTGTCTAATAGAATATGCGATATCAGCGCTCTGTTTTCACTCATCTCTTTTTATTTCTAAATGGTTAAAGGATATACCGCTAGATGGCAGACAACTATAACTTCAAACAAAAATAAAAAACAAGTGATAAGAAAATTTTATTTTCTTATTTGCTGTTGATTTCAGGTATGAAGCTTGCAATGTCTCGAAATGTGGGCAGAAAGTGGGTAGCGGAATATCTTAACACTAAATTCCTTCCTATGAAGCTAAAATAAAAAAAAAATACAAATACACTCCAATCCAAGAGATACCAGATAAGTCCAAATCTGACAAATTTCAAAGTGTTACCCTATACACGATGGTCGTACGTTCCATATTCAACCGGGAAAACTTTAGAACATAATTAATTTTATTTTTCTTAATAGGTAAAAATATATTGTGTTATTGTTATTCTGTATATTAAAGAATAATGAACAATCGATACCGATGCTTAAAAATTGTGTCATCTTTATGTGGTCGTTGTGACACAGCGTATCACTCCACTCAAAGGAATGAATTATCTTCATTTTCTCATTTGGTAACAAGTCAACGCCACCTAGTCATTCAACACAAAATGTCTCAAAAATTGGACGAAAAGTAGGAAGTGTCTGTGCCCTGTGCACTAGTCACTATATTTATTATTTATTTATTTTATTCATTGGAGTTTATTAATTAAAATTAGGTATTACAGCCTATTATCTTAACGTGGCGTAAAACTAAGTCACAAATATTTTTAAGTTTTAATTTTTTAGGCATGATGGCCAGAGGGAAACCTAGTGTTAAGAAACTTTTTTCCTTATTTTCGGCTCAATTTTCGATAGGTTGTGGACTGAGTGGTGGGACTCTACGTCGCGCTTAATCTTGTGATGACAGAGAAATGAAATAAAAATAGTATTGTTTTTTCAATTAGAATATATTATTTTAATCACCATATTCGGAAAAAATTAAATGAATAAAACCCTTATCGCGAACCAAAATGCTAATTTTGCCATAAAACCGCCCAAGTCCCCGAAACATTTTAAATGGGCGAAACAAGAGAATGTCTTATCTTCAACGGTGCAGTAAATCGCTAGTATAAAAATCAGTCAAGTGGAACTTGTTCATGAACATATTAGGTTCCGTATCATTCACGCTGTATTTCGCATATATCAGGGTAGGTAGATGGAACCTACTGTTATGACACTCCTTTGCCCACTTTTTGCTCAATTTTCGAGACATTATGTGGTAATTGGAGGAACTCAACGCCGCGCTTTGTATAGTTGGCTTGGTACCAGAGTAAGTCTATTTGAGTTTCATACCTTTTGTAAAAATATTACTATTTCTCATATTTATTAAAAGTTCATAAAAAGTTTAAGTTATAAATTTTGACTTATTCTATAAATGGAAGTGTAAATTATTGATTAACAGAGTTTATTAGTGAAGGAAAGTTATTTAGAGCGAGTCGTCAGTTTTAAAGTACGATTTTCTCGAAGGCAATCTTATAAAGTTAAATTTCTGGTACACTTTTGATAAAGTTGCTGAGTTTTATACAATGAAATATAGAAATTGTGGATAATTAATATTGGTGGTACCTGTAAAGTGAGTGCTAGGTCTTATTCTATATAAATTATATGCTTTTTTTACTTTATAGGCTAATCAGAACTCTGCCAGTGCTCTGGTAACAAAGCAGCCTGACGTAGAGTTCTGCCACTCAATGGCAATGGGTAAATTCGGCGGAAAGTGTAAAACAAAACTATCTTATCACTAGGTTTAGGACTTTCCAATTTACACCATACGGTGTCCAACAACAACGCAATCAAAGTAGTATGAAATAAAAAGATTTTTAATAAAAAAATAAAAGATAATTGCATAAAAGTAAAAAAATGCTATTTCATTTATCATTTTTCTCATAGCCTAATGCGTTATCTATCGTTAAGTAGGCTTAATAAGCTTTCTATATTCTTCCACTCAATTTCTACATATTCTATGTCGATTGCTAGAATCAAAATCCACGCTCTCAATTCCTCTAAACGGGAATCGAACCCACAGCCCTCACACACTACCCACGCCACAATACCCTCAAATTTCACCTACAAACCTATTCTACAACTGTAACACAACTCAATTATAGAAACACAATTACTAAAAGGAAATTTAAATCAGAACTGTTTAACAATATTCCGTTAAAGGCTGTAGCAAATTCAATTTGGTGATTGTTCACTTCGTAACCGGCTTAAGAGTGCAGTCACTATTTACACGACTAACTCAGTTCCAGGGTAAACTGGGGATGAATAGAATTATAAGGGAAATGTTATTTTATTTAATTTTGATGGACAAATATAGGAAAAACGATTAAAAATCTAAGTAAGATTGGAGATTTAGAGGAAGTTGAGCCTTGATGGTATTGTGAGGTATTCGTAAACAGTGGTTCTAGTAATATTTTCGTTGCATTTTGTATGTTTTACATAACATTTTATTATTTGGACAGAGCGCGGTGTTAAGTTCCGCCATTCAATCCGAAAAAAATTAAGCGGGAAGTAGGTAACAGAAATGGTTAAGAAAAATGTAGAAATGTTTGAGCCCTGAGCATTGCGCACCATTTTAATATTAATATCATTAAATTATTCTAAAGCCTAATTGTGGCGTGATTTAACAGAATTTGACTTTAAACGCGTTTATTGTATGTTCCTGTGCCTATTTGAAAAATAGTAATTAAATGTATTTTGATTTTCTCCACTCTGATAGACAATACGCGGCGTTGAGTTCCACTACACAACACGCCTTATCTCAAAACCTAGGGCGAAAGTGAACAATGGAGTATCTTACACTAAGTTCTTACCTTGCTACGCAGAAATAATCTGCTGTTGATATTAGCAAATCGATTTATCTCTTAATTATAATTTAGTTAAAACGTTTTAGATAGAAGCATTCCAACAAGTATTTAGTGTAGTATTTCCAAGAAGTAAAAGAACACAAAGACTGTAACGTGACAGCTGTAGGTTTGATCCCCACTCGAGGGCATGATTTATTATTTATTAATATGTTCATTTCTCCCCTTGGCACCAAGGCAAAAAGGCGGATGTTGAGTTTCGCCACTCAACTCGCAATGTCTCGAAAATTCGGCGGACAGTGGGGAACAGAGTACACTAGGTTCCTTCTACTTACCCTGCTGTGTGCGAGATACAGCATTACGCAGATTTATTTTTTCTAATTTCCAATAATAAAAATATTTAATCGTAGTCACGAAACTTCTTAACCACCGTTGAGATTAACTGCATTTGAATAATAAAGAGTTCAGACACTTCGTTCTTTACTCTTCATTCAATACAACATACGACGGTATGTGTTTGGATCTATCAGATTAAAGATATAAGAATAATTTAAATTTAAAAGTTCCGCGAGGCCGTAATCACGCAACGGCATAGCGATTGACTGTGAACGTAGCGTTCGTGGGTTTACTTCCAATAACAGAAAGCGGTGTCTTGAGTTCTCCTCGCTTAACTGGCTGCCCTGGTATGTACGGGATACAGTATGTAGATAACCCAAGAAAAAATTATCTCAGAAATGATAATCGGCCCTAGGATTATCATGTGTAAAATTAGATAAAAAAAATCTGCTTCACGCTGTATCCCGCACACAGCAGGTTAGGCAGAGGGAACCTAGTGTTAAGACACTCCGTTCTCCACTTTCTGCCGAATTCTTGAGGCATTGCGTGTAAAATTAGATATTTGCATATTATTATTTTATACTATTAATTTTTCTTTATTTATTCACTCCAAACTTTCGTTTAAAAGTGACAAGTAGTCAGCAACAGGACCGCGGTGAATGGAAACAAAAAAGGACTGGTATATTTCATTTGAATGGGTTATTTTAAAAGAATATTGAAAGTTTAAATTGGTTTAGCTTTATTGCTGTATTTTTTCATTACTCAGCTGCAATGAAATTTTAAGGGTCATTTTTGAGAATAAATAAATCGGTTTCACGCTGTATCCCGCACACAGTAAGGTAGGCAGAGGGAACTTAGTGTTAAGACACTCTGTTCCCCACTTCTGAAAGCATTGCGCGTTGAGCTTTGCCTTGACGCCAGAGGAAGAAATGGAAATATAAATGTAAGTATATATTTCATCTCCTCGAGTGGGGATCGAACCCACAACCAGTCAGTTTTATAGTCACTTTGTGCCCCTGCGCCACGAATGGTTGTTTTTGAGATTGATAAATATATATTATATTTGCTTCACGCTGTATCCCGCACATAGTAGAGTAGCGACTGCAACGCAACAGGTTGTGGATTCGATTCCACCACGAGGATATGAAACATTAAATTGGATTGCTTATTGCAATTTATTGTTTTGTATACTCGAGCCACCACGCAACGCTTCAAGAATTCAACGGAAAGCGAAAAACGGAAGTGTAATTGGAAACGGAATGTCTTAACTTTAGGTTTCCAGGTTCCCCCTGCCTTACTCTTCTATATGCAGGATACGGCGTGAAGCTAAATAAAAAGACAAAATTATATATTTAGAACTTCATATGGAACGTTACTTTATCCAATTAATTAGTTTATACATCAACCGCAGTTATATATTTATAATAAAGGTTTCAATTAACAGGCAATTTTACAATAGAGAGAATTTCAAATGTACGCATCACTAAAACAACAATATATAATTGTGGAGGCGTTATTAATTTTAATGACATATTTTAGTATAATATTCCTATATTTATATTTAGCTAATCAATTATATCGCAGCGGCACGAGGTGTGACTGTAAAACCGACTGGTTGTGGGTTCGATCCGCACTCGAGGAGATGAAAATATTTA
Organism: Heliconius erato x Heliconius himera; assembly: GCA_013421005.1. Classification (NCBI taxonomy): domain Eukaryota; kingdom Metazoa; phylum Arthropoda; class Insecta; order Lepidoptera; family Nymphalidae; genus Heliconius; species Heliconius erato x Heliconius himera. The sequence continues at coordinate 15,876 of JAATLQ010026561.1, read as the reverse complement.
AGTAAAATTTATATTTACATTTCTTCGCTCTGGTGTCGAGGTTAAGCGCGGCGTTGAATTCTGCCACTCAACACGCAATGCTTCCGGAATTCGGTAGAAAATGGGGAACGGAGTGTCTTAAAACTAGGTTCCCTCTGCCTACCCTGCGGTGTGCGGGATACAGCGTGCGGGTAGCGTAGCGGGTTTTGAACCGGTGCCTCTTGGAAACCGACCAGGCGCTCTGATCACTAAGCCATACGTTCTCATAAAGCTACGTCGAAATTTTTGTACGCTTGTTACAATTTATTAATGTTGTTAGCATCTAGTCGGTTTCCAGGAGGCGCGGGTTCGAGTCACGCTACGTTCAAATTTTTATATGTTTTCTAAATAGGTATTTTCTTTCCTAAGTGTGAAATAACACTTTAAAAATGTAAAAAATACCTAAGTTAAGTTTTACAATCCAATCAAGGAACAACAAAGTGTTATTTACTTTATATGTGCAATCAAACAATTTGGCAACAAAATATATAATGAAGCAACATTGTCTTATACACGTACTGGTTTACGACTTCCCCACAAACCTTACACTTTAGTGTATTATATTCTTATATATTCTTACAAGGTAGAATAGCTGTAAAATACTATTAATGATTTTTAGCTTCACGCTGTATCTAGCACATAGGGTAGGCAGAGGGAACTTGGGAACCTAATGTTAAGGTACTCCGTTCCCATTAAGAAAGTTCGGTTCCTCACATCCTAGTGAATTCTTGAGGCAATGCTACTGAGCTAAATTCCGCTACCCTACAGAATGGCGGAATTTAGCGCCACACTTTGTGTTATTATCAGAGCGAGGAAATGATAACAAAAAATATTTATCATTTCCTCGCTATTATTTCGAGTGGGAAAGCTTGTACCTGTTTTTCGCGACGGAGTTCAATTTTTAATTTCATTATATTATCTTTATACCTTTTAAGAATAGCTATGGTAATTAAGTAAATTTAGATTTTTTGTTACTTAGAAAGTGTCACCTATATATGTTAATTGTACAGATATACGCAAAAATACCTTTATGCTTGTTGCTTTGCCACTGTAAATCACTTTTAGTGGTAAAAAACATTAAATAAAATATATAGACAAGACGTGTGGAGCTCCTCCATTCAACACACAATATTTTAAAAACCGGGCAAAAAATGATAAACGGAGTGTCCTAGCACTAGATTTACACGTAGCTCTCTGCTTATTTTGATATGTGTGTAAATTTGGTTATATTTCAAATTCAAATTTAAAATATTCTTTATTCAAATAGACTCTTATAAGCACTTTTGAATCGTCCAATGCATATATAAACAAAAAAAAGCTACCACCGGTTCGGAAGGCAGTTCTGCTGAGAAGAGCCGGCAAGAAATATAAACAGACGCAAATACATCCTATATTTAAAAAAAAAAACAGCTTCACGCTGTATCCCGCACACAGCAGGGTAGGCAGAGAGAACCCAGTGCTAAGACACTCCGTTCCCCACTTTCTGCCGATTTCTGGAGGCATTGCGTGTTGAGTGGCAGAACTCAACGCCGCGCTTAACCTCGACACCAGAGCGAAGAAATGGAAATATAAATTTAAATAAATATTTCATCTCCTCGAGTGGGGATCGAACCCACAACCAGTCGGTTTTACAGTGCCGCTGCGCCATGACTGGCCTCATCCTTTCTTTAATAGAGAATAACAAAATAAAAAATGATATGTACACCAAATTCCGTTTTCCATCCCGTTATACGGGACACGACACGAAATAAACTAAACCAACGTAAAATATTAATTAAAGCGGACTCAGTATCAAACGGGGTAAAGTAACCGACATTTTTTACGGCCCTTCTCGGAGCGTCAGCAAAATAAATAACTCTAGAGCATTTTTCCTACTAATATTTCCTACATAAACTATGCATGCGGTACGTGAAAAATGAAGGTTGTGTTACATAAATTTGACCGTTTACAGTTTCAGACATTTTGAATTGATGTTGACTTTATTTTTGTTTGTATGGCTGATGTAATTTTATTTGTAATTCTCTTTTAAATATATAATAAAATAATGAGATTTGAGTAAAGGGATTGCATAGACATGAGAAGGTATAGTGTGTGGGTTCGATTTACACTTGAGGAAATTACATATTTAATATTTTCATTTTCTTGATCTGGTGTCGAGGCAAAGCGCGGCCTTAATGAATGGAGTGTCTTAACGCTAGGTTACTAGGGTCCCTCTGCCTACCCTGCTATATGTAGGTAAGCTTATATATATATATATATATATATATATATATATATATATCACATATAGTAGGAGTAGGCGGAAGGAACCCAGTGTACAGGCACTCCGTTCTCCGTTAAATTATTTGGGAAAAACGCTTAACTAAACTTCCAAATTTATTTCTTTTTAAAATTTAAATTGCTTGTTAAAATTACACTCAATTAATCTAATTTATGATATTCAATCAAAAATATTCGATAATTGTGTTATTTAGAAAGACTTTTTTTTACCAAATTTCACTTTATTTAATCTAAATTTACAGGTAGTTAAAATTAACATCGCGTTCTCTACACGAGCTAAGAAATAAAGATTAATTAATTACCCATATCACAATCTTTATCTTAAGTAAAAATCGAACCTACAACCATCACCGCACCAAAATTCAAATAAAAAAACCATAAAATATACAAAAAAAAACCGTAAAACCAATCAAAAAATCGCATCGTAAGCTATAAAGTGACGTATATTTATGATGCAGTAGAAGTGCACGTGGCGCCGACCGCGCAGCCGTGATTAATAGTCGAATTACCCACGACACCTCCACGCTTAGCGACGGACGTACTTACAAACATATTTTACTATTAGATTTAAGATGACCTGGGGATTAGCTGGGATTTAGTATATAAGTAAGGATTGGGGTTCGATTCTAGGATTGAAATGTTTTATTGGAAATGTAAATTTCGTATATAAATTGAATGTGCTAATAGCTTAGTTGTTTATGTTATGGCAGTATGCGCGCTGTATATGACGGATTTGGATTCCATTCCCACTCAGGGGAATACTATACTTAATACTTTCATTTCTTTGTTGTGGTGACGAACAATGCCTAAAGACTTTGGCGGAAAGTGAGGAAAAGAAATGTGTTGAAATAGAAACGGAGTGTCTTAACACTATAGTCAATGTATATAAAAAATAATTGCTTAGTTACTCTAATTTTTCAACTGTCTAATTATAAGAGTTCACGTACAGCCTGGTGACAGACGGACAAACAACAAAGTCCTATTAATGGGGGCCAGCATAGCAAGATCGGTAGGGAGAACTTAGTGTTAAGACATTCCGTTTCTCGCAATCCCTCCAACCTTAGAGACAGAGAGAGAGAGAGAGAGAGAACGGAGAACCTACGATAGAATAACCTATGAATATCGAAAAAATGGGAAACTCATAAAAAATACTTATATACGATATATAATTATTTTCGGAAAACAACCTCGTTGTTCCCATAAATGTAAATGAAATATATATTGAACCATTTTATTTGTCCGGCTGTACAGATAAGTTATTGAGAGCTCAAAACTAGTTACATTAGTGTGTAGAATAATTTATAATTTATATATGTACATACGGTTGCAATTAATCTAGATAATCCCAACGGATGCTGTGTGAAATGTATATTGTATGTATATATATGAATCTCTCGTTGAAAACTACGAGATAAATTCTGAAACTAAAATATGTTTTCTAATTTAAAGAAGGTCAGGAGAGCTTGTTTGCGATCGTTTCGTTTCGCTTTTAGAAGGCTTATTTTGGTGCTTAAAGTTAAATCTCTTAACGTTAATTAATAGGTTTATTGATATAAGTATGACAGTTTTTGTGAAAGAGTTGTAGAGTGACGGTTGTGAGTTCGATTCCCTTTAGGAAGAAAGAATCATTTCCGTTTCTTCGTTGTGGTAGACAAATATCATCATTGTCTTCCGAAAACTGACGTTTTTTTTCAACTTCACGATGTATTTCGCGTTTAAAAGGGTAAACAGAAGGAGCCTAATGTGTTCAGATACTCCGCTCTCCACTTTCCGCGGAATTCTGGAGACATTGCGTGGTGAGTGATGGAACTCAACGTTGCGCTTTGCCTCGAAGCCATAACAAAAAAAATATATATATATTTAATTTCCTCGAGTGGGTAGCGAACCCACAACCTATCACGTTTACGGTGACATGCTTGTGCCACTTGCGCGGGACGACTAATACATAATTTATAAATAATAATACATAATTTTAACATAAAAAGAAATATGTTAATGCTTAAAAGTAATTATAACGAAAGCTGTTATTTTGTATTCACTACCAGAGGAAAGAAACGAAGATATTAAATATTTCGTTTTGTTGAGTGCAAATTGAATTCACAACCTGTCATTTTTACAGTCACACGTTAGTGCCTTTGCACCATAACTGGTCTCTTTACTGTTAATAAAAATCAGCTTCACGCTGTATCCCGCACACAGCAGGGTAGGCAGAGGGAACCTTGTGTTAAGACACTCCCCACTTTCTGCTGAATTCTGGAGGCATTGCGTGTTGAGTGGCAGGACTCAGCGCCGCGCTTAATTTACTGTTAATATAATCAAAAAATCAGCTTCACGCTGTATCCCGCACGTATCCCTCGTAGTTTTCAACCTAGTGTTAAGACACTCCTTTCCTCACTTTCCACCGATTTCTGGAGGCATTACATGCTGAGTGGCGGAACTCAACGCCGCGCATTGCCTCGACTGTTATTGTAGTAGGTAAAAAACAAAATAACCTAAGCACATTGCTAAATAATGTAAAAGGTATACTCGTATACAAATAAATAATATCTTAAATATACTTAGGGAAAAAAATACTAATAATATCTCCATAAACTTGCTTTATTTGTCCATATTTAAACCCCTAAAAGTTACACTTTTGCTTTAGATTAGAAGATTAGAACCTACAACTTTAATAAGATCTGTCACATGCTTACTATTTTTCTACAGAATATTTTATGCAGTTATTGTACAGTTTTTTTTTGTGCTACGGTGTGTCTACCCAATAACGGGAACCTAGTGTTAAGATAATTCCACCGTTTGTCTGGTCACCAAAGTGCGGAAATGAAAATATTTAATTATCTTAAATGGGAGTCGAATCTAGGACGTGGTATTTACATTCGAACGCTGAGTTGCAGTGCAACGATAGTTAGTTATTGTAAAATTTCTCCGTCATAAAAAGAAATGTATGGTAAAAATAATATATAACACCAAAACAAAGCATAATAATATCGATTAGATCGCTGTACAGAAAGCTTTTAACTGAATGGATAAAAGGGGGTTCCCAGTTTGCCTTATGTGTATTCACGACGGTGGTATCTCTTTATATGGTCATTCGCCGATTCAAAACTGCTTACAATATTTTTAACATTTTTAAAGTGTTATTCCACACTTTGGAAAGAAAAATACTTATTTAGAAAACGTATAAAAATTTGAACGTACCGGTACTTGAACCCGTGCCTCCTGGCATTCTTTTTCAAATTTTTATACGTTTTTTAAATAAGTATTAGTGCTTACAATAGTATATTTTGTTAAATAATATTTGGAATTCAAATTCAAGATTTGACAATGTGCACTCACCCTAACATCGATAGTTACGTCGTACCTTGCAGGTGCGACGCGTGAATAATGGGGTCCATCTGTCATCGGGTGACGCCAAGTAACAGCTTACTGATTCTGTAAAGGGAATTAATTAAGATATGATATAGTATTTTGGAAATATCTCCTCCTAAAGTACCCTTTGGGAAGTATACTATAAGTGGTCCTAATTTAGAATAGTAATAAATTTTCCTTTTTTGATAAATTGATATACCGTTAAAATGATAGCTTTCAGGATATTTTTAATATGTTAAATATAAGTATTTCTCTTTCCTAAGTGTTATTTCACACTTAGGAAAGAGAAATACTTATTTAGAAAACGTATAATAATTTGAACGTGGCGGGACTCGAACTCGCACCTTCTGGATACGTACAACGTATGGCTTAGTGGTCAGAGCGCCTGGTCGGTTCCAGGAGGCGCGGGTTCGAATCCCGTTACGTTTAATTTTTTATGTTTTCTAAATTCAGGCTCAGCTTTCAGGATTTACGAAAATATTATACAAATATTTAATAGAGGCCGTTGTTGCGCAGTAGCGCAGCGTCTGATTGTAAGCGCGACGGTTGGTAGGTACATTCTCGCTCCGGAGGACGAATTATTGTCAATTACACGCTGGTAACAAGACAAAGCGCTGTGTTGAGTCCATTTGAGTTGAGATTTTGAATTTCTGAGGTATTACTGAGGTTGAGGTATTACGTATTTAGTCTGCCACTCAATACGTTATTTTTTAGAAATCCTGCGAAAGAAGGAGTATTTATGATGCGATTCTTAGGGCCAGTCGTGGTGCAGGTGGTACGTGTGATTGTAAAACTGGTTGTGGGTTCGATCCCCACTCGAGGAGATGAAATATTTACTTAAATTTACATATCCATTTCTTCTCTCTGGTGTCCAGGGCAAAGCGCGGCGTTCAGTTACTAGAGCTCCCCAAAGTTGGATCCCATATGTCCCGATTGGTTTTATGGCCACCTTATACACCAGCAGTTTATTCTCCAATGACAATTTGGAGTTCCTTCCTAGTAGCCAATACAGGCTTCTAATTCTGGCATTCATTTCATCTCGCTTCGCTGTTATAAGGTTTCGCCAGGTGAGTTGTCGGTCGAGACGTAGATCAAGGTATTTAACTAAGTCCACATGAGGAAGAGGTTCTGCGCTTAAGGTTATTGTAATACAATTTCTTCCGAAGGGAGAAAGTGATATGCGAGGATTTTGATACCCTAGCTTTCATTTTCTACTTTTTAAGCCAGTTCTCAACTTTTTTAACGTGTAAAAAAATATATAACAACGGTTTTTTTGCTTCACACTGTATCCCACATATAGCAGGGCAGTCAGAGGGAAACTAGTGTTAAGACACTCTGTACCTACTTTCCGCCCAATCCTGCCAACATGAAAGGTATAACGTGTTGACGCAACTCAATGGTAAGCGAACCCTTTACCCTTTTAACACAAGCTTGTGACCATGCGCTGCGACGGCATCTTTCTTAGATTTTTTATAAAAATTAATTTTGGTCAGTGGCCAGAAATTAATTATTGTGTGAATATTTGAGGCCAGTCGTGTCGCAGGGGCATAAAGTGTGACTGTAAAACAGACTAGTTGTGGTTTCGATCCTCCCTCAAGGAAATTAAATATTTACTTAAATTTATATTTCCATTTCTTCGCTCTGGTGTCGAGGCAATACGCGGCTTTAAGTTCTGCCACTCAACACGCCTCCAAACTCCGGCAGAAAGTGGGGAACGGAATGTCTTAACACTAGGTTCCCTCTGTGTGCGGGATACAGCGTGATGAGGCCGGTCGTGGCGCAGCGGCACGAGGTGTGACTGCAAAACCGACTGGTTCTGGGTTCGATTCCCACTCGAGGAGATGAAATATTTACTTAAATTTATATTTCCATTTCTTCGCTCTGGTGTCGAGGTTAAGCGCGGCGTTGAGTTCTGTTCCTCAACACGCAATGCCTCCAGAATTCGGCAGAAAGTGGGGAACGGAGTGTCTTTACACTAGGTTCCCCCTGCCTACCCTGCTGTGTGCGGGATACAGCGTGAAGCTAATTTAATTTAATTTTTTTTTTTACAATAAATTTAAAGGCTACGCTAAATTTCGTAGGCGTATATGTTTGTCCACATATTTCTTAACAACTATATAGAAATATAGAAATATAGTCAATTTTTTTTAATCTCATGAAGAAATTACAACTTAGATAATAGTTCAAATTTCTTAGTACTTTATACGTTATTACCCATACCTCTGAAGATGTTCGAGTCTAATATAGACAATATTTTTCATTTTCTATTGAGCTGTATGTGAAGTTAGTTTATTATCTTAAATACTTCTTACATAGATAGAACACTGTATGTTATATAAAAGAATATACTAATTAAAATATATATATATACCTATATACATACCTATAGCTCAAGTGACTGAAGCTTCCATTCCACAATCAAAAAAACCAGGTTCAAATTTCGCTACCTTCATACTATACGATTCAACATACTCTTACATAAAAAAATAAAAAAAAAAAACTAAAACATTATACAATATTTAAATAGACAGAAACACCAGCGGATAGCATTTTATTTGCTACACTCTTACCGCATATACGTAGCTTCCAGCATTCATAAAACTAAATTAAACGTCAGACTGGAGAATAAAAGTGCGCGACATAATTAAAAATATACACAACTTAACGGTACTGTGTAGACGAGTTGTTTATTATTAGAATACTAGGTACTAGGTTTCAGTTTCCGGTTTTGCTTGTCTTTTTCAATTTTCTCAAAATTAAAAAACGAAGGATGTGAGTTCGATTTCCATTCGGTTGAATTAATTATTTCTATTGACTCGCTCTGGTAACAAGACAAAGTTTGAAAATTGAGTGATGAACGAAGTGTTTTAATACTACCCTCTCCCTAGCTTGGTATATATGGGATACATATGGAGTTGTTTTTTTTATATATTCCTCGTAATGAAAAATAAACTATAATATAATACATTCTCCACAAATGAATAAAAACTTATTTTTTAACTTCTCTATATTTGAAAACTGATTTTCTTTCTTAATTAAAACGCAACTTCTTTCCTTAACTTTACATTAAATTTAAAACTAAACTAGCTTCACACTGTATCCGTAGCGAGATAGTCAGAGAGAACGAAGTGCCGCGGTCGCTCCGGTCTCTGCATATGTCTGTCGCCTTGTCCACTGTCCCCAACCTCTTCATACATGCCCTGCGGTGAGTTCTCATGCTTTTTACTTTACCTTCCTTCAATATCTTGGATACTGTATTTTCGAAGGTCAACCGAGGTCTCCACCTACCTCTCTTACAACTCACTTTTCCGTCATAAACATTTTTTGCCATTCTTTCATCACTCATTCGTTCGACATATCCAAACCAGCTAAGCACGTTCTTTTTATTCTTACCGTAACATCCTCCCTAGTACCTGCCATTCTGTGTATCTCTTCATTCGCTCAGCTAAGCTGACTCCGCATATCCTATGGAGAGATCGCATCTCCATGGCATTCATCTTTCTTTAATTCTTTTTCTGTAATACCCACGTTTTGCTGCCATATAACAGCGTCACTTCACGACGCTTCATCTTTATCAGTATTTTTATGTTGTGGTTTTGCAGCTTATATTCTTTCTTTTTTAACTCTCTCATACTTTTGTCTCGTGTAGCTGCGCCAACCTGTAAACAGATCCCTTATTCTAGCAACGACTGGATAGCGATCTGTCCCCAGCTCAGAACCCCTAAACACTTGCGTGTTTATAGCTTGGCTTCAAATATGGTTATCCACTAGGAATAAATCAATCATACTTTTCCCTTCCGTTCGCTCCTATGTATACATGTGAACATAGTGTTTGCCACACACAAATTCCTTTTCTTGCAATTTTCCAATATAAGCTTTCCAGTCTCAATCACCTAGCACTCCTTCGTAACCGCTACGCACAGTTCTGAACTATCCGTCCAATTCCAAACTATTAATATTTTATTCCTTCTCACACTACCTAGAACATCTCTGACTCTCTTCCAAAACTCCCCTAGTTAGCCCGATGGAGCTGAGACAATAAAACACCTACTCCTTGACAGCACCGCTCACTCTCTCGGCGTAACAGGCCAGAGAGCGAGTAACAGTAAATCGGTCGTGTCGTTCCTCTTTCACTTGTTCAGTCAATCAATCACAGTCGCACAAATAACATCCAAATCTCTCTCATCCATCACATCTAATAATTCATTAATATTTTCTTTCATTCTTCCACTTACATTCCACGTAGCTGTTTGTAGCTTCGTCCTCCACCTTCCGCCGTTTTGGACATGGCGTGCTGGGTGGCGGTCCTCAACTCCGCACTCGTCGCCTCTTGACACACCACCGGGGACGCACTGATGCGCGGCGCCTTGAGGGGCCCTATCACTGACGTTGCAACCCTTATAACTTACTTTATAAACCCCTGCAGAATTGCAACCCCTTAGGCAGGTTGCAGGAGGTTGCTGCGGACAAGTCTTCCATCGCTGATCCCCACATACATTGTTAAATTATATGTTCATCAGTTAGCATTGTGCGCTGTCGTCTATGTCAATCTTTCTATGATGAAAAACACTTTAAAAAAATATTTAAATTATTTTAATAAGCCATTATTTCCATAAAAATCTTTAGTCTATGCCACCGCTATATACAATTCAAGCCTTAGTTAGTCCACGTCCAATTGCATCTAGGATGAATGTGTTCTTGCCTTTGTTTGCTATAAAACACGACGGTATCAAAAAAATGAGTAATTATACTGTACTAGTATATTTCAAAGTGGAACAGTGAGAAATACTATTGTAATATAAAAGAGAATGGTTTTTAGTATTAATTTAGTATACTATACAGATAATGTGAATTAGTAAAATACATAGAAGAATAAGTGTTAATTTACTTTTTATAATTATTATATTTATTGAGCTTCACGCTTTATCCCATGTGTAACAGGGTAGGCAAAGGGGTCCTAATGTTAAGACACTCTGCTGCCCACTTCCCGCCGAATTCTGTTAAGTATAAGCCGGAACTCAACGTCCATCTTTGTTTCGACACCAGAGCGAAGAAATGAAAATATGTAAAAAGTTACACCGTTGTGCCCCTGCGCCACGACTGACCACAAAGTAACGCAACGTTGCACGCAGTACGTGCGTGATCGGTGTCCTTATTTTTAGCCCAGCAGCAGTTCACGCATAGCAAAGGCTCTAGCTTCGTTCTTCTGGAGCTATCACCATTCCCCGTGTCCTCGCCAGTGCAGAAGCTACTGATATACTTGCTACTTCTGTAGAGTGACTTGCAACTTGTATATTTTTTGAAAGGGACTCTTAAAATCAGCTTTAAGGCTCACATTCATTGACCGACCTCGTCTAACTAACCAAATTCGACATTATTGTACGAGTGCCGCTTTCGCAGTAAGTACCAGAAATTATTTGATGATAGTTTAAGTAATACCGAGATCTTTTAGCAAAAGAGAATATCTCTTTTGCTCTTCTTCTGCTGTCGCATGCTTTTTTTATAACTTTACATTGTATCTCGCATACAGCAGAGTAGGCAGAAGGAATCTGAGAACAGAATAATTAGGCACTCCGTTTTCATTAAGACGCTTCGATTCCTCACTTTCTGCCGAGTTCTGGAGGCATTCCGTTTTAGGTGGCGGAACTTAACGCCGCGTTATGTCTCGTTACCAGGGCGAAGAATTTAAAATGTTTTATTCCCTCTAGTAAAAATCGAACCCAGGACGGTCGCATTTACTGTCGGATGTCCGCAGCCCTCTAAAAATAATAATAATAACATTTTTTTAAAATATACATATGTAAGCTGGAACGCCATTCATCACTGGCATTGTATTTTAATGCAATAAAACTGTCGTTAATTCCTCTCGGCGATACATCATTTACTCTGTTCGGATGCTCCGCTATATATCGACGTTTATTAATAACTTTGAATAAGTGAACAGTTTTTGTTTTATTGTGGGTTCTGTATAGTGAAATATATATATTTTTTGTATTCTTATTTTATAAAATTTTGTGAGAGTGTCAAATCATTTTAAAGACGGTGTCAAGCCCAAGTAGCGAAATAAAATGAATCCATTTTACAATTAATGTCGAATTTGAAACTATCGAATTCGCAGTCACACCCTATGTCGATGGCATTGGATGAATAGAAAAAACAAAATATGAAACAAATAGTAAAAAATAAAACTATTCTTATTCTTGTCTCTGACTTGACGTTCAAGTGACGCTCTTGGAGCTTTTCATGTGCTCCAATGCGACAGTATGCCGTCAGACCCCGTTATGCCGCACATCCAACTCACTATATTTATTTCATCATCGACATCGTGATTGATGCCTCCAGACTCATGCACCACGAATCCAAGGTGCCTGAATTTTTCAACTTAACAGCTGGTTAAGGACCTATATGGATATTGCTCGAGTCTCCGGCTCCTGGAGATCATGCACCCGGTCTTTAAAGGAATTCCCGAGTCCCTTCAGTGTATATACACTGATGAAGCATACAATCAAAGGCCAATAAAAAGCCACATGCTAGATCTTTCCTTTTTCCCTGCATGCCTCCATTACAGTTCTGAGGGCCAAAATGGCATCAATAGAGACACAGAGATAGTGCACATTCAGCGGAGCCCGAAGTCAATCATGCGCTCGAAGAACTTCATGGCATGACTCATAAGCTTATTGCCCCTATAACTATCACAATCTTGAACACGGCCTTTTCCTTGTAAATAGGGGCAATAAAGCTAAGCCGCCACTGGTGGTATCTTTGAAGTGTTCAAGATATGGTTAAAAAGGTGAATAAGTATGAGCATACCAAGAGAGCCCAACAATAATAATAAGTAAAATTGTCAGACCCCCGCTTACCCGTTTTTCAAGCGTCGAAGGCAATTAGAAATAAGACTATTCTTATGCTTACATAACTTATACTATGTGACAGTTCTATAAGCTACAACCATTACGAATGGAATGAAAAATGGATAAATGGATGGAAAGGCGGGACGGGGAGTGTTTTGACACTAGTTTCCTTCTGCTGTGTGCGGGATACAGCGTGAATATGATTGATTGATTTAATTTATGTATTAGCAAACTTTCGACTGTAAACGTCTCGATTTGGGTTCGATTTCCATCTGAGGGAATGAATTATTAGCATTTCCTCTTTCTAGTAAAAACACAAAGCGTGGCGTTGAATTCTGCCACTGTAACAACGGCATATCTTGAACTTTGGTCGGAAAATGAAAACGGAGTGTCTTAACACTAAACACCGTCTGTTTTTTGCTATATGCAGAATACAGTGTGAAACTACAACAAAAGTAATAAATATATTGATGATTAAAGAAAAATAGTAACAATTACAAGCATTGCAAAATAATTTAAAAGCTTAAGCGGAACTTCTGTTCAATTTTATTTTTATCTATCTATTATTTTACTTTGAATCTGTTCCTTTATTTACACTTTTAATAAATGATTGTGAAGCATTTTAAAAAATCTTGCAGCATAGATTTGTACTATTAAAATTTATAGAAACTCTCGTGAAGAATATATTTGCCTTAATATTATTAATTAGAAAAACGAAAAGTAACGAATAGAATAAAAAAATATAATTTATTGAGACCAGTCATGTCACACAGCATGCGATTGAACAACCGGTGCGCAACAGGTTATGAGTTCGATTTCCAGTCGGGCAAATATTTTTTTTATACTTTCATTTCCTCGCTCTGGCGACGAGGCAAATCGTGGCTTTGAGCTTCGTCTCTTAACTCTCAATACCTGTAAGAGTTCGACGGTAAGTGAAAATCAGAAGTGTTTTAATGGGAACGTAGTGTTTTAACACTGACTCTCTCTACCTATCCTGCTATAAACGGGATACAAAGTAAATAAAATACATATACATATATAAAATTCTCATTGTTGAACCCTAAAAGTTACATCCGCATATTTGTCAGAACGCGTTATCTCTCCGTTATAAGAGGGAAATGCAACTGCAGTGCCTCGTTGGCAGATAACCGGCGGCACATTTTTGGCGCATCAAAAGACTTATAAATATTCGTAAATACATATAAAAGGACTATTTAATTTTATGCTATTTTCGAGGTTCAGCAGTTGAAATTTTAACGACTCGAAATCTACTTAAATGGTTTTATTATGTTATGATTATGGCTTAAGTTGACTGAAATACTTATTTTTAATATTATCATCGGATCCATGTATAATAATAGTTTTTCGTATAGTCAGTAAAGTCGTATAGATTGCATATTTCAATCTGCCTTTTAATGTGGTAATAATGGGCTAGTCGTGGCGCAGGGGCTCAAGTGTGTGACTGTAAGCGTGAGTGGTTGTGGGTTCGATCCCAGTTCGAGGAAATTAAATATTTATATAAATACAAATATATTTTCATTTCTTTGCACTGGTGCGGCGTTCAGTGGCGCAGACACCTGGATCGGTTACGAAAATATCAATCAATTCTTACAAACATAATACCTAATTGGAAGTTTTACTACCTACACATTCGAAAACCTTATAGTGAAAATATAATTTTACGAATAATGCTTTGGCTCTTGATGTATCTAGTGCCTAGAAAATTTTATCGTTGTAATCGTGGGTAACCCAAAATTTTTTAGAGGATATCAGTGTTAAATAATTCCATCAGAATGTAACGTTCTAAAAAAAATTCAGAATATAAACATTCGTAGTTTATTTAAATATGTAAAACTTGACTATATTACTTTATCATAAACAACAGCAACAGTCTTTATTGAACCCTCCGGACGTTTGTGTGTGATTTTTCTAAATTTACTTATATTTTTTTTTAATATTAAAATTGTATTAATTGATTTGTGAGAGCAATACAAGTCGTTGGATCGAGCGCAATACTGCAAAAGCCGCCGATATGTTGGTAAAACGTACTGCACACACCATAGTCGCGTCTGGAGTGTTTTCTACATTTAAACAAGGGCATAAAATAGCATCACATACCTACTAGTCATATACCAAATCGTAGAACCACAGTGGTATATAATTTGTTGACGGCCAACGCCATACAAGCATAGCTTACGTACCGCGAGATGGCATCAGACATGACATACGAGTTAAACGCTATAACAGTTGACATAAGCCCATCAAGCCTCCGCGATGTCAAGCAACGTTCAATACTAAAATTTTGGTCAAAGCTCTGTTTGATCCACAAAATGTGTCGCTCCTACGCATCTTTTGAACCAGCTCCACGCTGTATTCCGCACACAGCAGGGTAGGCAGAGGGAACCTAGTGTTAAAACACTCCGTTCCCCACTTTTGACTTTATAATATATTCGATCTTAAAAGATCGTGTCATTATTGGTTTTGATTTATTATATTACATTTAGTACGAGTTTTTATGTGCATCATATTTATTATTATTTTGCATTGTATCATATTTTTAGTAAATTAATCCATAAATAGCTAAATCTACAACAACCTTTCTACAATATCAAATTACCAAACCTTTTGTTTTACTTGGCATCGACTTCAACATATTTAAAATACTTATTTAATATATTTTTTTAACTAAATCAAAATTTCTGTTCACTTTATACTAAGTAAATTTTGTTTTTACTTTTTAATTTACTGTTCGAAGTTAGTTTTTTTTTTAAACAATAATAATTTAAACAATAAGCATACCTATGAAATTTTTATATTTTCTTTTGTTAAAATCAAATTAACTCATAACATTCATAGTACTTTAGACATTGTTATTTAGCCTAGTATTGAGACACTCTGTTCCCATTAAGACACTGTCGTTCCCCATCTTACTGCCGAATTCTTAAGACATTGCTGAACTGCACTGCACTTTGCCTTTGCGTAACCAGAGCGAGAAAAGGAAAATGCTAAATATTTAATTTAGAGATAGAACTAAAAGGATCATATTTTGTTTATATTATTATGCATCTAAGAAACTGGACCGTGGTGGTGGTGGGTAATGCTAGTCCCGTTAAGGTACGTGGGTCATACTCAGAAAAGTGTACATTTTCGAATTCGTAACGTAACTGATGAGTAACAATACTGATAATATTTGTTACGAAACTGATGTCATAAGGCATTATTCACAACAAAACAAGGATGTTATATGAATAAAAGTAGTTTTTTTTATTTTGTTTTTTTTTTTAACAAATCAAAAATTTAAAAATTTAATCGTTGATTTAACAGATTATAAATGTAAAAAGTAAACATAACAAAGTGA